>PVJA010028068.1:16095-28184 GCA_004027025.1 Myocastor coypus
TTTTTTTTTTTTTTTTTTTTTTTTTTTTTTTTTTTTTTTTTTTTTTTTTTTTTTTTTTTTAGGTGCTGGAGTACGTAGTATTGTTTTCCATCCTTTCACTTTTAGCCTATGAGTTTCTTTATGAGGTAAGCATGTTTCTTGTATACAGCATATTGTTGAATTTTGCTTCCTTATCCACTCTGCCAGCCTATTTCTTTAAATTGGAGAATTGAGTGCATTTACATTGATGATTGTTATCGTTTATGTCTAGTTGTCCCCCTAAAGCCTCATTCAATCATGGGGCGGGAACTTCTAGAGTTTGAGACTTGACTCATAACCACTCATGGAGTTTATGTATTTTAGTACTGATGGGGTTATTTGTCTGAGTAAGGCTGGGATTATGGGTGTGGCCTAAGGTGGATAGGCTGAGCCAAAGAGCCTGAATGTAGTATAGAGAGACAAGGAGACAGACTAGCTCTGTTGCTCTCTGCTTCCCTGGTTATTCCGTTGCCTCTGTCACCATTGTGGCTGTTCCGCTGCCATGAACTGTTACTCTCTGCCATGTGCCACTCAGCCTTGGAGCTGGCCAAACATGGACTGAAACTTCCAGTAACTGTGAGCTAAATAAACCTTTTCTTCATTTTGAATGCCAGGTATTTGTCCCAGCAACAAGTAAAAAGTGACTAAGACAATGGTTATAATTAAAATGTATTGACTTATGATTGATATGACTTTTACTTACTAGTGTTTACCACTTTTTCGCCTCTGTTTCATTGATTGCCCTATTTGGTGGGATCTTTCTGTTCTCATTTGTTGAGTTTGAGTCATTTTGGTCCCTCTCTAAAATATGTTTTAGCAGTCTGTGTAGGGTTGACTTTGACATCATGAAATTCTTTACTTTGTCATGGAAGTATTTCAATTCTCCCTCATACTTGAAAGAGAGTTTTGCAGCGTACAGCAGTCTGGGCTGAATTTGGTTTCATGGAGGACTTGAAGCATTCTGCTCCATTCTCTTCTTGACTTCATGGTTTGTAAAGAGAAATCTGCCATTATTCTCATGGGTTTTCCTTTAAATGTGATCTGTTTCTTTTCTCTAGCAACTTTTAGTATATTATTTTTCTGCTGAATTTCTGGGATCTTGACTATTATATGTCTGCGTGTGTTTTTATCAGGTTAATGTATTTGGAGTTCTGTATTCTTCAGTTACCAGACTGTCCATCTGTTTTCTCATATTTGGGGAGTTTTCTGCTATTACTTCTGCCCATATTCTTTTTATATCATTGTTATTTACTCCTTTCTCATTGATTCATATTAATCTCAAGTTATTTATTTTTGCATGATCTTGCAGATGTTTAATTGTTTTTTCCTGCATCCTAGTTTTTTTAAAAGATCCTTTCTTACCTTTTCACCAGCTGCAGCTGTGTCTTCAAGATCTGAAACTCTATCTCCACTTTCATTCATATGGTTTTGCCAACTTGTGATTGAGATTTTATTTTCTTGTATATCTCTTTCAAACTGTTTCATACAATCTATTTCTTTCCTATATTGCTCGTTTAGGGAATCCATTATTTTTCTATTCTCCTCTAATTTTTTATCAATATCTTCTTTAGCTGTAAAGTCTTTCGTTATAGTTATCCTTTTTCTCCCTAGTTCAGAGATTATTTCTGCTCTGTTGTCCTCTTTACCTTTCTGCAGTTGCTCCCCTACTTTAGATGCTACTAATTTAGAGACGTCTCTTTTTTTTTACTTCAGAGGTTATTTCTGGTCCGATTTCCTCTATATGTTTCTGCAGTTGTTTTTCCACTTCAGATTCTATTAATTCATGCATTTCTCTCTTTTTTTTTTTTTTTTTTTTTTTTTTTTTTTTTTTTTTTTTTTTTTTTTTTTTTTTTTTTTTTTTTTTTTTTTTTTTTTTTTTTTTTTTTTTTTTTTTTTACTTCAGATGTTATCTCTGATCTAATTTCCTCTGTAGGTTACTGCCTTTATGTCTATCTATCTCAGATGCTACTGATTCAGACATTTTGTCTCCATAATTCCCATTTTCTTCCATGGTAGTGCCTCCTGTAATTGTTCTGGGTGGGCTCAGGACCTGAGATTTCATTGTACTCCTTCTCTTTGTCAGTTTGTATAGCAGTGATCTCTACACTTCGGTAAAGTTATGCCTTTAGCATCTATCAAAATTTGGGTCAGATGCACCAAACATGTTGCCATTCAGATGTGCCTGGCTGGGTCTGCCTGCTGTGCTCACCTTGTTCATGCTTCAGTTTTTGGAAAAAAGCCCTCTCTGCTCCTCTACCAAAATGCTCAGTTCCTGGCTTAACTGGTAGGATCTGACCCCCAGCCTCTCTTCAGGGAATTTTGCTGCAGGGTTCCACAGGTGATGTGGGAGCTGGGTTCTGAGTGCCAGGAGACCTGGTAGGTCGGGAAAGTGGGCGGGATGAGAGCTCTGGTGGCCAGCAGGTTGGGGAGGAGAACCCTGGTTATGAAAGATCCTATGTTGGCCCCAAGGGGCAAAGGCAATGAGGATGTAGGGTGAGATCAGAGCTCTGGTAGTAGTTGGGTCTGGGAGGAGAATGCTAGCTGAGAAAGATCTTACCTGGGCACTGTGCAGCCCAAGCTGTGTGGACAGTGAGCAGGGTTGGAGCTCTGGTGGCTGATGGGTCCAAGAGGAGAATGCTGGCTCAAACCTTTTTCTTAGTTGATATGTTTGTATATATTCACCTATTCACGTATTGCAAGTATTCTGAATTGATTACAGATTCATACATATGATACATAGCATTCTGGCCTCTAAGTTGGACTCACAATTTGATTTGAATTTTGGAATATCGTTTTGAAATATTTAATTTTTAATTAATATTTAATTAATTTTCTGAATATTGTTTAATTATAATTTTGTTTTATGATTCATACTGTATCTTCGACTTACAATCTACTTATCTACTTACCATATCTGCATGGTATGATATTTTCTCCTAGGATTAGAAACCTTAAAAAGAAAAAAAAAAGAGTTAGAATAGATATACAGCTACTTAATCTTAGTTCATTGAGGACAAAAGCTTGTACTAATTTTGTTTAGACAAGATACCAAGTCTGCATCTTGTCCACTGAAAAACTACTATGAAGGTGACAATATGCATGGTATTAATTATTGTAACCATCCTACTAAGGTATTTTGAAACTGCTTCATTGCTATTTTATCTCTTTTTTTCTCATTAAACTGAGTTTTTTAAAAAAAGAAAGAAATCTTTAAGAATCAGTTGGACCTTTGAGTCAGATTTTAGAATGTGACTGCTATCCATACAGGAATCTATGTTGATTTTCACTTTGCAGACTCAGAGAAAAATGTTGTGAAAAAATTCCGAATTTCTAAAGACTCATTGGCATTTATAGGCCAACTACAGAATGAAACTATTCCAAGATAATTTCTGACATGTTTATTTCACAGATAGTAGATTTATGTCACATATACTGAATTCTAGGTATCCTCTACAGTGACAGCTACAGCAATAATACCCAATTAGCACTGAGCAGGTTAGGAAACTTGGACTTGTTTGTTTTATAGATGCCAATGTTACCATGGCTTCCTAAAATATTCAGCACTTTTCATTCTCCCTCTTTTATTGTATGTGGTTTAAAGCCTTGGTATTCTAGCCAGCACTGGAAAATGCAGATTTCTGCCTATCTAATGTAAATTTGAGGACTTGTATTTCTTTTCAAACAACCCAAATCAGATATTTTTTCTTTTGCTATTTATTATGTGTATTTATATACAAAAACTGAGTACTACTTACATATAAGCAAATGCAATGGTGAAATATGTATTCTTGCTAAATATTGATGTTAAAAAATCATACTAAACTAAATACATATTCTGCTTGAAATAAAGATCACGGCAGAAATGTGAAAAAAAAAAAAAAAAGTTTTTGAAACTTATTCTTAAGGGGGGAAGAAAATGGCCCGAGATTTCAAAGGCAAATTATAACAGACAATATGAGGCATTCGCCAGAACAAATAGTACTCCTGCTTTTTTTTTAAGAATTTTTTATTTATTTATTTATTTATTTATTTCCTTGTTTCAGAACTTTTGTTTGTTTATTTATTTTTATGGCCGGCTCAGCCTGCCCTGAGGGCAGGGCTGGCGCAGCATGTGGTGCCGGGGGTTGAACCGCGGTCCCTGCAGTCGCCCAAGCTTTCCTAAGCAGGCGCTTTAGACCACTGAGCCATCCCACCAGACCCAGTACTCCTGCTTTTTAAGAATTATTTATTAAGAAAGTTAGAGTCTAGCTGGCTGATATTGTGGATGCTGCCAAGGCAAAATTGTTCTCCTCCCATGAATTCAACTTTTAGAATTCACTGGGGGGGGGGGGGCAGATGAAACTATAAAGCCAGGTGTGGTTGCCATGTGTTTGTACAAGAGAATTTTAAGTCCCTCTTCATTGGGAAGAGACAAAGGAAGGAGAGAAAGAGAAGAAGGCTTTGCAGATTTGTCCGTGAAAGGAAAAGGTATATGTCAAAGGATGAGCTAAAGGCTCAGAAGCAGAACAGAAGGCAAGAAAGAGACCCTGTTTGGGGAAGACAAACATGGGAATAAGAACCATTACCATAGCTTCTAAACTCAGAGATTAGGACAGTATAGCCTAAAAACTCTGATGCAAATAAATCATTCAGAGTCACAGATCTAAGATTAATCAGTAGATCATTATAGTGAGAGTTCTTAGATATTTTTATTTTGTTTTAAGATATTCATATAAATGGATTTGGGCATCACTCACTTTATACAATTATAATATGTACGTATTTCAATTACTAGGGCCTACTTAAACAAAATACCGGTCATTCTGTTATGATTAAGATAAGAATGTTCCCCAGAGGCTTCATTCCTTTGTGGGTGGAACTTTGGAAAAGTAACTGAGTCATTAAGAAGATATAGCTGATGTACCATTAGGAACTTGAGTCTGATAAAGAGGTAGGCCACTGGGGCCATTACCTAGAAGGAGCTCTCTCTCTCCTGGCCTCTCCTTTTATTCCCTGCTTCCTGACTATCATTATGTAAATAGCTTTCCTCTGCTATACCCCTCTTCTGTATTTTCTGTCATTTCTAGCCAATAGTAGACTGTAAACATGACCTAAAAAAGCCCACCCTTCTTTAAGTTTCAGGTTTTGGACAAGAAAAGTGACTAAGACACAACCGCAGAACAGTCCACACTGCCATTACCACCTTATGCTAACTGTGACTAATCACAGATAGTACAGACTGTGTTGTTGGCCTTCAGTCCACAAATGTGGGCTAACAGATGGGCCTTATGATCAGCAACAAATCACATCATTTCCTTCAAAGTGCATATGTGATTGGTCACAGTCCATTTGTTGTTCACCACTCAGACACAGACAATAAAGGCACAGTTGGGCATTTTCTCTTTGTCCCCACCAATAAACCCTTGCACAGTAGTGTCCCCTCTAGCATCAGTACATTTTTCCACAGCTTTAGCTACTCACTGTCAAAATATTAAACAAGAAAATCCAGGGCCAGTGAGATAGCTCAATGGACTAAACACCTGCTTAGGCAAGCTCAGGGATCAGGCTAGATTCCTAGCACCACATGCTTTGATAGCCCTACCCCAGGCCCACTGAGCCAGTCACAGAGACTGGCATAGGGGCACATATCTATAATTCCAGTGCTGGGGGGGGGGGGCTGAAAACAGGAGGATCACTTATTCATGATCAAAGATCTACAGAAAATTGGAATAGATAGCCTCTACCTCAATCTTTTTCTTGTTTTCTTTTTTGTGGAACTTGGGATTGAGCTCAGGTCCTTGTGTTTGCCAGGCAAACACTTCTTCTACTGAGCTATCTCCTCTACCTCAATCTGATAAAAGCCATCTGTGACAATTCAACTGCTAACATTATTCTAAATGGGGAAAACTGAAGTCTTTTACTCTCAGATCAAGTATAAGACAAGCATGTCCTCTATCACCACTCCTATTCAATATAGTTACCTGTGGCCACCTCTGTGCCACCAGGATGTTCCTGTAGTTCTAAGCCTCAGGCTGTGCTCAGCTGAGCCAGCAATACCTGTCAGCTCTAATGTCTACATCTACTAGACTCGAACTTGACTGGCAGGGCCTGGCCTGGGTCTAGTTGCTGTGTTCTGCTCCTTCCAGCCGAATAAGCAGACTGCTAGGCCTGGCTGGCTACAGGTCCCATCTCTCCTTCCCAGTAGACCTGCTGAGGTTAAGTGGGACAACTGTGCCTTGTCTGTCAGAAATATTTTACAATATTGAAAGTGCAAAATATAAGCATGTTGAAAGTCAATTCAAAAATCTTAGTGTGGCAATTTGTCAGTGCATAGAATGGAATGAAATAACGATCAGCTTCAAAGTATTATGCTAGTAAAAGAAACTATCAAAGTAGACCACATATTATGTGATCTTATTTATCTAAAATGTCCAGAGCAGACAAATCTACAGATATAGAAAATTGAAATCATTGCTTAGGACTGAAGGGAAAAGAATGAAAGATGCCAGCTAAATAAGAGGTTAAACTGTTTCTAGCTGTCAAGCAGCTAGGATTTGAAAGGCCAAGATCCCCAAGAAGAGAGAAGCTCATAAGATGATCCATTATTCTGTGCACCTCTTTTCTTCTCAACATTTATGACCCTAAGGTGATAAGGACTGGGGGGACAGGGGTTCAGTTGAAGAAAAATCAGGCAAAAAGTGGATGCTGTGAAGCAGAGAAGCCATAGGAAATAAGGCAGCTAGAACTCAAAAGGCCAAGATTCCTATGGGAAGGTGGGAGCCTAGGGAGAGTCTGACACTTAATCTTTTAGCAAGCCCAAATAAGAAAAAAGGGAAACAACATTATACCAATACATTTGTAAATTTGTATGAAACTCTTAGAAAAAAACACAAATTACTGGGGCCCGGCGGGATGGCTCAGTGGTCTAAAGCACCTGCATGGGAAAGCTTGGGCAGCTTCAGGGACTCCGGTTTGATCCCAAGCACCACATGCTGCGCCAGCCCTGCCCTCGGGGCGGGCTGAGCTGGCCATAAAAATGAGTGAATAAACAAACAAAGGTCCTGAAACAAGAAAAATAAATAAATAAAATTTTTTAAAAAACACAAATTACCAATTCTGGCTCAGGAAAATCAGAAAATATGAACAGCACTTTCTCTAGCAATGAAACTAAATCCATCATTTAAAATCTTTCCACCAAGTCACTTCCAGATGGAATTATTTCACTCACAGATTCTTCCATTTAAAGAAGAAATACCAATATAAGAAAATTACTCTCAGAGGACCCGGCAGGATGTCTCAGTGGTCTAAAGCGCCTGCTTAGGAAAGCTTAGGCGGCTTCAGGGACCGCGGTTCATTCCCCAGCACCACATGCTGCACCAGCCCTGCCCTCGGGGCGGGCTGGGCCAGTCATAAAAATAAATAAACAAACAAGCAAAAGTTCCATAAAAATAAATAAACAAACAAAAGTTCTGAAACAAGAAAAAAATTAAAAAAGAAAATTACTCTCAGAAAGATAATCCATAAGTAAATGGATCTGTCAAGTTTATCAAGTGTACTAGGAAATAAGGTCAATACACAACAAAAATGAAATGCCAAAATAAACTATTAAAAATGAAATTTCAAAAATGATATACAAATAAATAAAATGAATAAATGAGTTTGGGGGGAAAATGACATACAGTGTCATTTCTCATCTGCCTCTCTCCCAAGTGAAGTTGAGATTCCACTTTCCTGTAATCATTTGATGTTGAATTTAAATACTAGATTCAAGGATAAGAGCTACACTTAAACAACTAGAGCTCATCCAATGAATGCTTCTATCACTTCTCTTTATATATGCTTTCGGAACATTTGTCTAGTTGTCCAGCTATGAGAAAGTCCAACATCCCAGATGTTGTTTCTAGTATGTCTACCTGAATTCCAGAGGAAGAAAAAATCTTCTGGAAAGCCTACATCCAACCCACATACTCATCCTCTAGTTTATTTTCAAGGGGCACTGGTCTTATAAGAAAACCTAGAAAATGTATTGGTACATGTTGTTTCCCTCTTTTCTTGTTTGGGCTTGCTAAAAGATTAAGTGTCAGCATCTCCCTAGGCTCCCTTCCTCCCATAGGAATTTTGGCCTTTTGAGTTCTAGCTGCCTTATTTCCTATGGCTTCTGTACAACTGTACCCCTGCCCACCTAATCCTTACCACCTTAATATCATTAATGCCTTGAGAGGAAAAAAGATGCACAGAATAATGGATCATCTCATAAGCTTCTCTGTTCTTGGAAATCTTGGCCTTTCAAATCCTAGCACCTTCTAGAATAGCAGTCAAGGAGTAAGGACCAAAGGTCTAAAATCCTACTTTGTGAGACTCAGAAACAGAATTTGAGGCAGAGCCTATGCTAAAGACTTTATCTCTTTCCTTCCACCGTATTGCTGTATCAGCAATCATGTGGAAAATGATTATAGCACTATAAAAAGATTTTTGACACCTTTAAAATATAATGAATATGTAAATATCAATCTAAAAAACCCCTAAAGCCCACCAATACAAGTGGGCAATGATCCGAGACATTTAAAGGGGAAAGTGGCCAGTACAAATATAAATGTTCACTAATCCTGTGAAAAATATTTTCCTGGGATTAAAAATAAAACTTGAGTTACTTATTTTTGCCAGATATATTAGCAGAGATCTTTTACTAAACATTTTCTAAAACATAGAATGGTGATGGGACTATATTAAAGATCTTTGAAGTCTACAGAAACTGAACAGATAAGAAAACAATCCTGACAGGGTTTATTCCAACCTACATACTACTTTTTAAATGCTATAGAGATAAGAGTTAATATTTTTAAACCCCTCATATCTAAACAAGCTGAAACAGCTTTTACTGGAAATAAGTACTGCCCTGCAGCTACAGTGTATATGAAGAGTAGGATCTTCCTTTATGCTGTGACCTGATTTTTCTGTCATGACTCAGGAATTACCTTAAGAGAGAACTAAATTGACTGGCAAACTATTCACAAGAAGAGTTTGAGTAGAACATATTTTATTTTATTTTATTTCATTTCAATTTTTATTTTTAAAGAATACAAAATAATGCTAGAAAGAAAACAGTATTAGAACAATACAAGATTTCACTAAACAAAGTAATAGGAATTCAACAATGGTTGCCATATAACATGGTGTTATCTTCAAATTAGTTGTTCATATTACCAGATATGAACTTGTAAGATTTGTTTAAGGACAGAAAAACAAAAACAATAACAAAGAAGTAAAAAAAAATTCAAAAAAGGAAAGAAAAGACCAGCAGAAATTGAGAACACAATTATCCAAACGATTCTGCATATATCCATAAATATATTTTCCCTTCTTTCACTTGTCCTTTTCCTCATCCGTTTTTCCTTCCCATTAAACAATTTCTTCTCCTTTTACAGTATCTGTTGTACTTTTTAGATTTTCATTACCCTTTCAGGTTTTCATGCTAGTAAGATAATATGGTATTTGCACATGTGGGTCTGGTTTATTTCACTTACCATTAGGGTAGAATACATTTTGGCATTGAGTTTGACAACCTACTCCCCTATGTCCATCACACACACACACACACACACATACAGTTTCATGAATACTTCCCTTTATTTAAAAAAATTTAAATACAATATACCTCTTTTAATCCTCTAATTTCTGTTCAGTTGATTTCCCTTTTTTTAGCTTTGTTCTCATTCAGGCTTACACCTTCTTATAAGACTCAAAATCTACTGTGGCTATAAAATTTCTATCTTTATCCTGTTAACTTCTAAGTCCATATCCCAAACACTGTGTGAATTATCCTCACAAGTCAGTATTTCTTACATATATTTCAAATGATCACATATAAAATGAAATTCTGTCTTCCTACTCTAAGCCTCTTACTTTTTATTCATTCATTCAGCAAACAGTGACGAAGCACTAGGCATCACTGGTCACTCATTCTCCAAGCGAGATCCTGGAGAATCAGCCTGCAGTCTTCTCTGTCCTTCACCGACTCAGGTCCACTCTGTGTTCTGACTCAGGTAAGTTTCTTAGATTCAGCCCCCTTTTTTTCATCTCACTAACACTTAAGACTAAGTACTCATCATTCCCCACTAGAATGCCTATGGCAATCTCCAACATATTTCCCCTGCCAGTAAAGTTAGTCCACTTTCCATACATTTAGCAGAATTATCCTCCTAAAAAAACAAATTAGGTCATGTCACCCTTATTCTTAAAAGTATTCATAGCCCTTAGCAATGATGGGATCTGTGGACTACATATTAGAAATATCTAGGGAGCTCATTAAGCTGTCATCTCCTACTGCATCCATCTCCCTGGAGAGCAGATATAGGAATCCCCATTTTTAATAAGCTCTCCAGGTGATTCTTATACCCACTAAATGTAGAGAACTATGGCCAGGTGGTAACTGAAGCTCCTTAGGCAGAAATAGAAAATTCTCCACACAACCCATGTAACCTCAGTTCCCCTTATACTCTATACAATACATCAGACACACCAGTCACACTAAATTTCTCTTACCCATATGTCAGCTCTTCACATGCTTCTATGCTTTCCCTGTACACTAATCTTTTGTTCCTTCTCCATCTACCAAAGCTCTGAATAACCTTCAGAGTAACCTCTTCCTTGTTCTTTTTTCCATCATCCTTTCCTCATGCCTTCATCATGGCCAAACACAAGCCCCACTGAATCACAATTTATTTATGCGGTGCCTCTTAAAGTACCTATAAAATAATGGCATAATTTGACAAAGAATCATTTTGACAAGTGAATGCCTAACGAATCAATTCTTTCAATTGGCCAGTTAATTTATCTAGAAAGCAAATAATTTGGACAGGCCTGCTGGATTCAGTATCCCTTACAGTGTTAATTTCTATAATAACCAAACAAAAGTTCCTTCACAAACAGGAACTTGCCATGGAAGCCAGACCTGACTCTGGAGCCTACAGTCTAACCTCATGTTGAGTTATATCTGCAGAATCAGATATAACTGTGTTCTGACTCAGGTAAGTTTCTTAGATTCAGCCCCCTTTTTTTCATCTCACTAACACTTAAGACTAAGTACTCATCATTCCCCACTAGAATGCCTATGGCAATCTCCAACATATTTCCCCTGCCAGTAAAGTTAGTCCACTTTCCATACATTTAGCAGAATTATCCTCCTAAAAAAACAAACTACAGTATTATCTGTCCTTAACCCCCATAGAATTATAATTTGATATAATGCTGTATTGAAACTGTGATGATCGCTGGGCATGGTGGCACACGCCTATAATCCTAGCACTCAGGAGGCTGAGGCAGGAGGATTGGTGCAAGTTCAAGACCAGCCTGGGCTACAAAAGTGAGCTCAAGGCCAGCCTCAACTGCATAGCGAGACCCTATCTCAAAAAAGAAAGAAAGAAAGAAAGAAAGAAAGAAAGAAAGAAAGAAAGAAAGAAAGAAAGAAAGAAAGAAAGAAACTGTGATGATTGCTTTTGTGTCAGCTTAACTGAGCTATGGTGTGCCCAGACATTTGGCCAAACACTATTTTCGGTCTTTCTATGAGGATGTTTTTGTATAAGGTTATTTAAACCAGTAGACTGAGGAAGCAGATCCTCCTGTCCCTTACAATGTAAATAAACATCATCCAATTTATGGAAGACATGAATAGAATGGAACAAAAAAGCTAAATAAGAGGCTGCTTGGCCTATGCCATTGATCTTTATGATGTTAAGACTCTTAGATTTCAACCCTGCTGTTTTTGAACATGGAACTTATTCCATCAACACTCTTGACTCTCAGGCCTTCGGACTTGAAGTCTTCATTGGCCCTGCCACTTTTTGTACCTCGCCAACTACTGATGTCCACATGAAATAAGCCCATATCTTATAATTTCCCAGCTCTCTCTCCCTCTCCCTCTCCCTCTCCCTGTCTCTCTCTGTCTCTCTGTCTTTCTGTGTCTCTGCCTCTGTCTCTATCTCTCCCTCTCTCCCTCTCTCTCTCTCTCTCTCTCTCTCTCTCTCTCTCTCTCGTGTGTGTGTGTGTGTGTGTGTGTGTGTGTGTGTGTGTGTGTGTGTGGTGGTACCAGGGAT
>PVJA010028069.1:0-27966 GCA_004027025.1 Myocastor coypus
TTTTTTTTTTTTTTTCTTTCTTTCTTTTTTCTATGCAACATCAATAATGAGGTGGGTCATGCCCACACACTGCACTCTATAGAATGATTGTGAGGAGAATATGCAATATGTCAACTTTCAAAGAAAAGAAGGGGGAAAAGAAAAAAAAAAAGTAATGTGGATTTAGAAAGGTTAATGTTTAATTGTTTGATCAATCTTATATACCTATATGTATTAATCTAAATTGATCTGATGATGAAAATATGTAATATAACCATTGTTAAATTTAAACAATAAAAAAATTGAAAAAAAAAGTTCTGAAACAAGAAAAAAAATTCTTTAAGAGGTAAAGACAGAAAGTATAAATGTGTCATTTTGGAAGAAATTTTGCCAGCAGTTCTCTTACATATGAGTCTGTCTTCACAGGCATTCATAGAACTTTAAAGAGTATGAAGAAAACCAGGAAAAGAAATGAATACAAAAGTACAGGGTTTAATATTTTTAAACCCATCAGATATATCTAACTTTAGAAGATAAAGTTGTATCATATTATAGATGCTAACTCCAAAGAAATTTTGTCAGAAGCATCAGAGGAAACTGCAAAAAGGGTTTCAAAGTTCAAAGCTGCCAGGTTGCAACAGAAAAGCTAGGAAATGGAGTTTACATCCTAAAACCTACTTGTACCTTCTTAGAATATGCACAGCAAAATATGTTTCATGTAGTTTGAACTAAGGCATCCCAAGTTAGCTGGCAGCAACTTTATTTTTAACCCTTATCAGTGAGTCATAAACTAAAATTCAAAGTAAATGTTTGAGTACTTTAATATCTGCTTGTTTGTTAATTCTTTAGTACTGTCTAAGTTGGTCTTATGAGGCAGTGGTAGCATTTCAAATTATTTTTCAAAGAATACTGTTCATATGCACTGTTTTTGTGTTCAAACTAAATACAAGGAGTTTTGTACCAGCTGTGAGGCTGTGCATACCATATGGGCCATTTTAAAGAAACTTGTAAAATTTCAATGGATACAACAATTATAATACTTGCTTTTGCATTTTAAAGGCACTTTTTAAAAAACTTCTTCCCATTGAGGTTTTGCAGGCAGGTTAAAAAGGCCTCTCCCCTTTGGATGTAATACTATAATTTTTAAGGCAGAAAGCTACAGGTATCATATGGGAAAGTCTCTCGGACTGGAAGAGCATTTTGTAAAAACATTTTCTAAGTAAAAACTTTATGAAACTTGGCCTCTTAAAAAACAAAAAACAACAACAAAAAATCATGTCCTAATTACTCTTGATCTATCTAGGCTAGTGTGGTACTCCCTCAAGGACCTTGGCTATAGATGACCTTACAGTAAACTACAGCTAATTTTGTATTTAAATGACTTTATTCTATAAAAGAAAGCTATTGTTCTGACTCACTTCTCAATAAATGAAAGTTAAAATACTAGCTGTCTGAAATGCTTTACCACTTTGTACAAGAAGCTACTTTTGTTGGATTCTTTCTAAATTCACTTGCTGGAAATCAAAACCATCATTTAAAAATACTATAAACAAAGATAGAGAGCAGGAAAAAACAAACTTACATCTCTTGATTACTGCTCGAATGGATGACAAGGGTCCTTGGCTAGAACAAGAAAAGAAAGAAAACTTATTACACATTCATCAATCCTTTTGAAGAAGCATTACTCATAATCCTAGGTCATTTCTGGGGTTCAATATAATGTTAAGCAGCAAGATGGATGTATTATAGGCCTACCCTCTGCAAAACAAAAAAATTTAAATTACTTTTATATTTAAATATAATATGGTATATTATATTTATACGTATGTTTTATGAAAAGTGAGGAGACTGATGAAATATATCTGAAGTGTAAATAAGGGCCAGGCATGGAGGGTGAGGCAGGAGGACTGATGTGAGTTTGAAACCAGCCTAGGCTACAAAAGTGAGCTCAAGGCCAGCCTGAACTGCACAGTGAAACTGTGTCTCAAAAAGACAAAAAAAAAGTGTAAATAAAATTTGGCTTTGAATCACTTTCATAGAAACTTATATATGTATTTTCTGGTGAAATCTAGACACAACTTGTAGTCAGATAATATTACATGGTATACAAAAGAGCTTACTCCTTATGCCTCTTCTATGTTTGGCACTGAAACTCCTGTCTTCTCTTATCACATTTAAATATATTATCTATACAGTTAATTTGACTTACAGATTAACAGCACTTTTAAAGATCAGAATTAAAGAGAATTAAATTCTATTAATTAAATTAAAATTTAACACACCACTACCACATAATAAAACAATTTTCTGCTTGCCTTGAATTCTGCTCAAGAACTGGTTGATTCTGACTGTGCCTCAATGTGACCTTGGACAAATCAAGAAAATGTTCTGGGTATGTTTACTTATTAGTCCAAGCCCACTACTAGTTATAAGAGATTAACATTGCTAGTTCATAAGAGGGGCTTTTATCTTTATTTAAACCAGTCCTTTAATTGCTTTTGGAATCATTTAGAAAAAGTATAATCCTGAAAATGTAATGGTATGATTTAGGCAAAGAATAGAAAAGTCTTCAACAACTACTTGAAAAAATTTAATACAAAGTAATATGGAAGAAGTGATAGCCAAAAAAAGCAAATAGTTTTGCTGAGGCTTATAGGACAAACTTCTTGGGACAGAAATGGTGAAAATCTGCATAGCAACATTGTGCCCCAATCCAGATTCAGATACAGTAATTAAAAGAATTGGCACAGGACCCAGCAACCAGGCCTGGCCTGTGAGTGAGACCTCCCAGGGCCTTCCAAAAAACTCATTCGACCCAGCAACAAGCCTCAGCATGTGAGTGGAACTTCATCCATTAGACAGGCCCAGTGTGGAAAACTGTGGCAGAACTTCCTGCTGAGAGGCTAGAGACAAGACCCACCCAGGTGACCCAGAAGCAGAACATCTTGCCAGAGTGGCACGGTAGGTTCACCTCCAACGGCTGCAGCAGGAAGAAGTGGAGCAGAGTAGCCACACCTAAGCAACACTCACCTTGACAAGTTAGAACTTGGTAGATCCTGACCTGGTCCTAAGGTAAGAACTCTACCAAAGCTCTACACAAAACGTCAGAAGGCAGAGCTATATAAAATGACAAAGAGAAGGAGCAAAGTGCAATCTCAGGCCCTGAGCCCACCCAGAATAAATACAGGAGACAATAGCATAGAAGAAATAGGAAATCGCACACCTGAAATCTCTGAAATAATAGCATTTGAAGTAAAGAAATAACTGCAGAAAGGAACAGAAGAAATCACATCGGAGTTTCTGAAACAAAAAAAGAAATGATAACTATAATGAAAGAAGTACTAAGTGCTTCTAAAGAAGACACTGATAAAAAATAGAGGAGAATAAAAAACTGATGGAATAGGAAAGTAACAATACATGAAGCAGATTCAAAGTGCTACATAGGAAATTAAAATCTCAATCACAAGCTGGCAAAACCATGTCAATGAAAGTAAAAATAGACTTTCAGATCTTATAGACAACATTGCAGCTAGAGAAAAGATAAGAAAAGACCTCTTAAAAACAAGTAGAGTGCAGGAAAAAATAATTCAACATCTGGAAGATGATGCAAAGATGAACAACATAAGACTAACATGCATCAGTGAGAAAGAAGGAGTTGATACAAATGTTATAAAAAGAATATGGGCAAAAGTAATAGAAAACTTCTCAAATATGGGGAAACAATTTGACATTCAGGTAACTGAAGCATATACAACTCCAAGTAGCATCAACCCAGTTAAAAGCCATGCCAAGACATATAATAATCAAGATCCCAGAAATTCAGCACTGGAACAGTACACTAAAAGCCACTAGAAAAAAGAAACAGATCACATTTAAATGAAAACCCATCAGAATAATGGCATATTTTTCTTTACAAACCATCAAGTCAAGAAGAGCATGGAACAAAGTACAAGTCTTGCAAGAAAACAAATTCCAGCCCAGACTGATATACCCTGCAAGACTCTCTTTCAAGTTCAGTGGAAAAGTGAAATATTTCCATGACAATAAACAACTAAACCCTACACAGTTTACTAAAAGATACTGTAGAGAGGGATCAAAAAACTCCATGAAGGAAAATGGAAAGAACCTGACAAATAGGGCAAACAATTAAACACAGGAGAAAAAGAGGCATACAACAGCAGTCTTTCAACTATTCTTTTCTACACATCAGAATATGTCCATCAGCATATTCAATAAAGAGACTTCTGCACCCTATGGGTCATGATTCTGTCTGGTTCTACAGGGTGGATAAAGGAAACAGCAGTATCTCAGTCCCACAAGTGACACCTGGCCACTAGGTGTCACTGTCCATGTACATGACATACTAGAACTTTGTGGGAAATCCTATCCACAAACTGTTAGAAGTGCTGGTCATATATTTGCCATTCCAGTGTCTATATTATGTTTTATTCTTAGTAATTATTTACTACCATGGAAACTTTTTCTTAATTGTTATTTTTGTATATATTAACCTATTCAAATACTATGTGAGCACTCTGAATTGATTACAGATTCATACATATGATACACAACATTCTGGCCTCTCAGATGGACTCAAGATTTGACTTGAAGTTTGGAATACTGTTTTGAAATATTTAATTTATTTTTTATTAATTAATATTTAATTTTCTGAATATTGTTTATAATATTTCTTTTATGCTTTATATTGTATCTTTGACTTACAATCTACTTATAAGACATGGTATGATATTTTCTCCTATTATTAGAAACATTAACAAGAAAAAATATACATGTATGCACAAGAAAGTTAGGACAGAAATACAGCTTTCTCTTAGTTCACTGAGAATAAGAATTTGTACTAATACTGTTTAAACAAGGTATCAGGTCTGCATCTTGTCTTCTGAATAACTACTATGAAGACAACAATATGCATTGTACAAATTACTGTAGCCAGCCTATAACTTGTTTTGAAGCTGTTTCATTGCTATTTTGTCTTTTTTTCTCATAGAATAAAAAAAAGTTTTAAAAAATCTAGATAACTAGGACCAACAACAACAAAAAAACTATTGCTCACATTTTAGCTTTTGATCTTTGAAGCTTCAGCAAAGATGGCCTCTGAATTTCTGTGGTAAACTCACATGAGTAAAACTGTAGTCTTGATGAAAACTCCTCAGCTCAAAATGACAGCACATGATGTGCTATTGATGAAATGCGAAATTCATCGCCTATTTATTTATACGACTTACATCATCCAGACCAATCCTGTCATTTATTTTCTATTCAAGTGTTATTTATTTATTTATTTACTTATTTATATTTTTATGGCCGGCTCAGCCTGCCCTGAGGGCAGGGCTGGCACAGCATGTGGCGTCGGAGATCAAACCGTGGTCCCTGCAGCTGCCTGCAGGCGCTTTAGACCACTGAGCCATCCTGTGGGGCCCTTATTTTCTATTCAAAAAGCTTGATTTATGTTATTTATTTATTTATTTACTTGTATTTAGTACAGAGTCTACAGGGTCTCTGTCTTAGTTATTTTTCTCTTGTTGCTGGGACAAATATCCGACATTCAAAGTGAAGGAAGGAAAGGTTTATTTAGCTTACAGTTACTGGAGGTTTCAGTCCATATTTGACTGGCCCAAGGCTGAGTGGAACAGGGTAGAGAGTAACCAGTTCATGGTGGTGGAACAGCAACAAAATGATGACAGAGGTAGCCAACCAATCAGGGCAGTAGAGCAACAGCTTGAGTCTGTCTTTCTGTCTCTCTTTAAATTACATCAGGCTCTCTGCCTTAGCCTATCGGCCTCAGGCCACACCTATAATTCCCAGCAGTACTCAGACTGATAATCTCATCAGTACGTAAAACATATAATCCCCGTGACTCATGAGTCAAGTCTCAATCTATAGATGTCCCCACCCCATGATTACATGAGGCTTTGAGGGAACAACTAGACATAAAAACCATAACAGTCTCACTACACAGCTTGGACTCATAGTGATCCTCCCATTTTCAGCCTTCCATGTGCTGGGATTACAGGTGCAAGTCATCACACCCAGTCTCAACTGCTGTCTTGGAGCACCCCCAGGGCTGGGATGGGCACAGCATAGATGGGATCAAACTCCGATCTGTGTGTCTGCCTAAAAACAGGCACTTTAATCTGCTGAGCTATCTAGCCACCAGCCCTGTAATTTACTTGCATGTAAAATTTTTGGCTTATTTGAAAGCATTCTACTTTTACCCTAATATGAAATTAAAGAATTTATGATTTTCAACTAAGATAAAATAAAATAAAAGTAGAAGAATTGGCCCAGATCCCAAGCCCAGCTTGCATGTAGGTAGAACTTTTGCCTGTGCGATGCAATTGGAACTTGAGTGTATAGGGTTAATCTGACAAGGTGAAATTTAAGGGTTTTTTTGTTTTGTTTTGTTTTTTGTCTTTTTGAGACAGAGTCTCACTATGCAGTTCAGGATGGCTTTGAGCTCACTTTTGTAGCCCAGGCTGGTCTCGAAATCACACTGATCCTCCTGTCTCAGCCTCCCAAGTGCTGGGATTACAGGCATGAGCTACCATGCCCGGCTTGACAAGGTGAAATTTAGGAAGTAATTTCAGCAATGAGAAATGGTTGTAAATACAGATAAAGCTTCACTCACTCACTCAGTCTCTGGTAGGCTAGACAGTACTGGTCTGTGGCCTGGACTTTTGGGAGACCTGCTTTAGAGGACAAGATAGCAAATGTAGAAACTGGAGCGATGTCACTGTAGGAATGATTTGCCTACAAAGCTTAGGAGGAACATGGCCCTACTGACACCTTGATTCTAAACTTCTAACATCAGATTTTGGAGCATGGTAGGTTTGGGATTAGGATGCCTCACACGTAAAGTCATCCAGATATTCCAAAATCCAAAAAACTCTACAATTTAAAACACATCTGATTCCTAATACTTCATATGAGAAGTATTTGACATTCACAGCAGATCTGGAGTGCTAACATGTGATCATTCACTAGGCTGCAGACTATGTGGGCTTCTGGTGGTAGTGGGTTGAAACTTTGGTACAAAATAAAGTTTTAACTGAGGCTGGCTGAAGTTTTTCAACTCAAGATTTATAGCATCATGTTGGGCAGCATGTACAAGCCAACCAACAAACATCTTAGGTTTAGGACAGAATTTTCCACATTGTGAAGTTCTCCTTTAGGGGTTAACAGTGGTTTTATGGTGGGAAAATAAGGAAGGCTGCCCATGGTCAAGTTCTGGGAGATGAAGCAGTCTCTTGGCTGTACAGTGCACACAATTTTTGTATTGAAATGTAGCCATGGATGCAGAAAGCAAGGCTTTGAATATAATCTTTTTAAAATTTATTCATTTTTTTCTTGTTTCAGAACTTTTGTTTGTTTGTTTTATTTATTTTTATGGCTGGCTCAGCCTGCCCTGAGGGCAGGGCTGGTGCAGCATGTGGTGCCTGGGATTGAACCGCAGTCCCTGCAGCCGCCTGCAGGCACTTTAGACCACTGAGCCATCCTGCCGGGCCCCAATATAATCCTTTATCTCCATCTTTCTAAAGAGCAAAGGCCATAGGTGAAGGTACCACTGTAGTCTTAAGGAAAATCTCTCAGAAGGCCTTCAGCACATCAGACTCATGTCTCCCCAAGGGACCGAAGCCCAGTCCGTAAAGGACAACATATATATGGCCAAATGACCACAGACCAGAGAGGGCAGCAGAACCTGTTGCTTCAAAGAGCTGTTCTAGAGTACACCTGTTCACATTCATTCTTGGTGCTTCCATTTCCTAGCAACACACACACCCACACACCCACCACCCACCCTCCCACACACCCCATCCAACCTTCCTGCTTATTCTTCCAGTATAATACAAAGCTGGGCCCACCTTATCATATCCTGGTTGATACCAACTTTATCAACTTTTCCATCAAAGCCAAACTGGACTTGGTACAACCGGTACAACCGATAATGGACTGTCTGCATGCCAAGTGTATTCCTTGTATAACTGATTGTATAATGGTGGAAATTCAGAGATTGGGACAGAAGTAATGAGTGGCCCTAACACTTGCCAAGGATTCACAGTTTGAACAATTACCTTGCACATGTAAAGGGACCTACACTATCAACTGCTTAGTGCAGAGAGTAACTCAGCTACATTGTGGCCATAACTGAACTTAAATAGAGAATTTGGAAGTTGTCTGGAGTTCCTATCATGTACATTTCTAATCACAGACAATATTGAGTGGAGGATAGATGATTATGGAGCCCCTTGGTTCTTTTTTTTTATGAGCAGAATAGATTTATTAAGGGAAAGAAAGCTCCTGTCTAAGAGAAGGACAGGAGGGGGGTCCCAAGTGGGTGTCCCCCAAGCCCCTCGGTTCTGATTTTTATAAGACAAAAGAGATGAGATGTTCAATTATTTTTGTTTTAAAACTGAAATAAAAATTTAGAAATACTTCCCTCTGGAAATTTTACTTCTGATTGGAAAGATGAGTTAATGGTGGCACTAGTAGGACAAAACTGGAGGCTGGCTGGGAAGGAATAAAACAAAATAAGGAGGGAGAGAATAAATTGTCTACCACCAGTACCAGTTTTAGAAAATGGGTACAACAGCAACAATGGGCGGAGATAAAGCTATAAAAGGAAACTCTGTAAAGCTAGTGTTTATAGTTGAAGATTATCCAGGCTTTAAAAGTGGTATTTTTGTTTTTTTGTTGTGGTGCTGAGGACCACACCCAGGTCCTCAGGAATAAAAATACGCAGGTGCTATATCACTGAGCTACAACATAATGATACTTATTTCTTAATTAAGATAAAACAAAGTCTGTGATTTGCTATATTTCAGAAGAAAGATCCTGGCATGTGATTTTATAAATATATCTTAGGCCAACCCTGACTTGCTTTTCCAAACAAAAAGCAACAGAATTATAAATAAAACTGTGTTTTTATCTTTTGTATATATTGGACGTAATTTGTATCACTCTATATTAATTGCTAGATTAAAGAAATATGTAAAAGAGAAAAAACTATTAAATACTAAATTATATTTTGCTAAGAGTAAAATGTAAAGGACTATTGCCGTTTTGTTAGTGTCTAAATTAATATTATCATCACAATGTTTAGGTGGGGCCAGATGTGAACCAAGAATAATGGTATCTAAAATTCTGATAAACTCTATAGTTAAGAATTAGAGAATAAATATTTGCAATGAAAAAACAAATGCAATTCAACTGGACTGATGTGCTCTATATGGGGGTGGGGGTACAGGCTGGCAACTGAACTGAGTGACCTGTGCATGCTAAGCATGTGCTCCACCACTGAGATACACCCTCAGCCTGACATATACTCTCTAGGAAAAGTTCTGCCTAGAGTTTAAAACTGTAACAAGCCTGTAATCCCAGCACTCAGGAGGCTGAGACAAGAGGATCACTGCAAGTTTGAGGCCAGCCTGGGCTACAAAGTGAGTTCAAAGTCACCCTGAACAGCATAGTGAAACTTATCTCGGAAAGGCAAGGCCAGCCCAGCCAGGCCAGACCAAGCCAAGGCACTGTAACAAAACTACAAAAAATTTCTAAGTAATTTTCTGAAATCTTCAGTTAGGAGTTCTGTATTGATTTACTTTTCCATCACCACTGACAGCCTAATTATGATCAATAACAGAGTTTCATACGTTTTTATTTAATATTTGTTAAGAAGCAAATCCCACAAGGAATTGGTATGTACACATCAGTTATTGGACAAATCTCATAAGTATTTAAATGAGTTATATTAACAGCACATATTTTAAAATTAACAGGATGAATTCTAGCCACAGTTACATCTGCAAACAAAGAGCTAGTAGAATGCATGATATGCCAACTGTGGCCACACGGCTATCATGGAAGCATATAAATCTGCAATTAGCTAGAGACCGTTTCCTACTTGTGTGAGTTGGCCACTTTACTGACTTAATGGAACCACTTGCTTATTTGTAATATGAAGATATCATGCCTATTTTTTGGTTAGTTGCTAAGAGTGAATTTTTTAAAAAAACTCATCTCTCAAATAAATAAGATCAAAATAAATAAGGTAAAATAATAAATAAAAATTCTTTAAAAAGTCCAAAGATGCTCTTAACTTGGGCAAGTATGCTTTTCCTTAAAAAACCCAGTAGCACTTTTAACAAAAGGATCCCTTCCCTGGCCTATTGGCCTCTATTGGGTTACACTGCCTGCCTGAGCCTAGAATTTCTTATTCTGGGAGCTAACGCCTGGGTTACCCAGAGCCCTTTTTCTTTTCTTTTTCGGTGAGCAGACCCTACTGTTACCCCAACTGCTCTTATTCCAGTGAGTAAAATCTTATTTCCACATTTTAGGAAGCAATGGGAGATGGACAACACCTGATGTTACCAGAGACTAGGACAGGACGGACTGGGGGGAACTGGCTAGGGCAAATAAGTCTTACTGTGTGTTCTCCTACCCCTCCAACTTTTTGCAAATTTTAGCTACCTCCTTCTGAGCTTTTTTGCAAATTTGTCCAACTGCTAAAATGTATATTTGTGTTCTGGAGGGAGTGGAGCTAAAAATGTGTCCTCCTATCCCTTCTCTCCCTGCCTGGATTATTTAAAAAGCCATGTGTGTAGGGGCTGGGGGCTGGGAACATAGCTCAGTGGAATAACTGCTTGTCTGGCAAGCACAAATTCCTGAGTTCAATCCCTGGTACCAAAAAAAAAAAAAAAAAAAAAAAAAAAAAAAAAAAAAAAAAAAAAAAAAAAAAAAAAAAAAAAAAAAAAAAAAAAAAAAAGAGTCATGTGTGGAAACCCACTAAAAAGTAGTAAAATTTTTTAAAAAGTCCAAACATTGGGGAAGAGGCTTTCAGCTATGCTACTTATAATTACAGCACATTTAAAATTAGGACATGTTGTCTGTGCTTCCCAATGTTTTAAAAATTTTCCCCATCAAATGCATGCCTTGATTCCCTAATTAGACTATAAGCTTCTTAAGGAGAAATGGTATCTATTACTAATTTTTACAGTGCAGCTTAGCACACCTGTACCATTTATTCCCTGAACAAACATGCACTCAGTTCTGTTCAAAGAGAAATACAACTTAAATAGTACCTGTGATTCTATTTAATATGCAAACCTCCAGAAATAATTTTGCTGCTGCTTTTGTAATATTGGTCTCTAGTTTCAGGTCTCATATGATATCTTATCAAAAATCTCTTGAGTCAAATGTTTAAAAACAGGTACGTTTTACCCATAGATAATATCACCTTGAAAGTATCAGATACTCTGGAGAATAGCACTCAATAATAATGGCAGACAGAGAAATGGCAAGGTTGGCCTTAGTAAGAGATAGTGCTTCCCTATGGGTCATGATGCTGTCTGGGTCTACAGGGTGGATATCAAGGAAATAGCAGTAGCTCAGTCCCACAAGTAACACCTGACCACCAGTAAGTGTAATGGACACTGTTCATGTATGCAACATACTAGAACTTTGTGTGATATTCTATCCCCAAACTGTTAGAAGTGCTGGTCATATACCTGCCATTTCAGTATGCATGTTATGTTTTATTTTTAGTAATTCTTTACTACCATGGAAACTTTTTCTTAGCTGATATTTCTGTATATATTAAGCTATTGAAATACTATGTGAAGCCAGGCGCGGTGACACATGCCTGTAATCCTAGCACTTGGGAGGCTGAGGCAGGAGGATCAGTGTGAGTTCGAGACCAGCCTGGGCTAAAAAAAGTGAGCTCAAGGCCAGCCTGAGCTGCACAATGAAACCCTGTCTCAAAAAAGTCAAAACAAACACATAAACAAACAAAAAAACAAATACTATGTGAGTACTCTGAATTGATTACAGATTCATACATATGATACACAACATCCTGGTCTCTAAGTTGGACTCATGATTTGATTTGAATTTTGAAATATTGTTTTGAAATATTTTGTTTTATGCTTTGTATTGTATCTTTGACTTACAATCTACTTATACGACTTCATATATTTTCTCCTAGTATTAGAAACTTTACAAAGCAAAACATAAAAAAAAAAAACTATATATGTATGCACAAGAGTGTTAGGATATACAGCTACTTTCTCTTAGTTCACTGAGAATAAAAGTTTGTACTACTATTGTTTAGACAAGATACCAAGCCTGCATCTTGTCCTCTTAGTAACTACTATGAAGACAATATGCATTGTATGAATTATTGTAATTATCCTAACTTGTTTTGAAACTGTTTCATTGCTATTTTATTTTTTTTCCTCATTAAAATGAATAGAAAGAGAGAAAAAGAAAAAAGAGGTGGTGCTTTACACTCCAAAATGGTATTTACTTTGGTAACAGATACACTGTCAGTTAACAGAATTTCTGGGGTAATTCTATTTGTTTTTTAAAAGTGTATACTACCTTTTGAGGCTCTGTCTTCATAAGTGAAGAATCCAGTAGTTTCCAACCAACACACAGCACTATTCACAACATTATTCAATGTAGAACCATGTATCATATATAATAGCATAGTGATTTTAGTCAGAGAGAACTTGTCAAAGTGGGCTATGTTATATGATGTGGAACAGGTACAACCTGCTTTGACAGGAGATACAGAGGATAATTTCAAGTCAGAACCTGCACAAGGTTACATTTATTACAACATGTGTGGCATGATAACTAGCCTCTTAAAATATGTACACAGAATTGCTGAGGGTCATGGGTCTGATGTATAACTGTGTTCAATAAGCATCTAATGGATGAAGCAAAAATTAAATAACTACAATAAACCTTTCCTGAAGTCCTATTTTTCCGTCACTGTCAACCTAATCTATAGAAACTGTTTATATACAGAAAGCCTAAAAAGATGGGGATGTAGCTCAGCGGTGTAGCGCGTACTCCGCATGCAGGCAGCACTGTGAAATAAAAACAATACTAAACCTAAAACGAAAAGATGAAACAGACCGAAATCCAGTGCTGTATAGATATGTAGCAATATAGTATGATTGATTAGGATTTATTTATTTATTTATTTATTTATTTATTTTTTCGGGGCTGGGGTTTGAACTCAAGACCTTGCACTTGTCAGGCAAGCGCTTATTCTACCGAGCTATTCCCCGGCCCCTTGGATTTATTTATTGGTTTAAAAATGATGACAGTATAATTTTAAAAAGGTACTTATTATACTGTACAAAAAAAGGGGGGATACAATTAGGCAAATATGTGGCAGTTTCATTTTGGGGTACCCACAACATCCAGAAACAGATTTTTCATTTTCTTTCTTTCTTTCTTTCTTTCTTTCTTTCTTTCTTTCTTTCTTTCTTTCTTTCTTTCTTTCTTTCTTTCTTTCTCTCTCTCTCTCTCTCTCTCTCTCTCTCTCTCTGTCTCTCCTTCTCTCCTCCTCTTCCTCCTCCTCCCTTTTTAAATAATGTACAGATGTTTTAATCACATGACACAGGCTTCTGCATAGAAATTGATTTTTCTAACTTTGTGTTATTTGGCTAATGATTTTTATACTTATAATAAAAACAATTGTGGATTTAAGAATAAAATTTATACCTATATTATTCCAAGTGTTATGCTAGATAGCAAACAAATAACACCAACTAAGGCATAGTCATTGGTCACTAGTGAGAAGTTTAAGATGTAAGAAAACTGTAACAATCTGTTTTGCTTTTCCCAGAATTTTCACTTTTTTAAAAACCTCGTATCAGAAGTACTTTTGCATATTAGTTTTTCTACTAAACTGTAAAATTCTCAGGCCACAATATGTTATGATGTTGTAAATAAATCTTACATTAAAAAACCCATAATCATAACAAGTTTAAAAAAAGAAGGCAATTTAGATTTTTTTTTTAAACGTAACTTCCATACCATACCATTAATTACTTTCAATCACATATGAACAGACCTCCTCTAAATAACTGACTCACCTGATCACACCTCACAAAATTTGACAATGACTTTTAGGGCTATTTTCTGAGAAGAGAGGTGACCGGGATCAAACCCAGAGTTTCAAACAAGCTAGGCAAGTTATTTACCACCCTGCTCTATCTTTGGCCCTAAAGAGACACTCTTGAAAAAATAAGTTAAAAAACCCACACTCTTTCCTTAAACCTGTCATCCCGGTGAAGTGAAATATCCTTTTGGATACTTTTATGGAATTCAGTGAAGAACTGGTATAAAATCCTGGGACAGACACAAGACTGGGAGGGGATGCTTTTTGGGAAGAGAAATTAGGACAAAAAAGCTTGGTGTAAAAATAAAAAAAAGAGTCACTTGGTCAAACGGAGATGTTTCCTACATTACAGTTCATATTTAGAGTCCTAACTCCTCAATAATAAGAAACAAACACCAAGTGAAAGCCCTTTTTCCAAAGATAAAAAAATACTCAGAGGAAACAGTACAGGAGAGAAACTAACCTTAACACTTGGATCTAGAAAGATCTGCTTTATAGTGTTTGTCTTCTATTAAATACTACAAATGGTTGTCCTCACCAGAACACATATTTCTCTCTTCTCATGGCCCTGTTGTACTAAAGGATAAAAGACAGTAGAGTACAAAAAATGACAGTAGTACTACTCACTATGTGCTATGGTAAAGTTGGAGGCATGTCTGGTGATGCTTTTTGATGTCAGACTTAGTGATCAGTTCTTAATTCTAAAATTCAGAGCAATGACACCTATTTATCTATCTAGTTAATGTTACTCTCTTGGTATATGAACAAATCTAACACTTTTGAAATAACCTGAGAGTAACTACAAACCTTTGGAGACAATGAAAATCAAAGGAACATATGGAAATATATACAAAGTCTTCCAAAACAAAATGTACACATACTTCAATAAAAGAAAAATAGTATGATGTGTTTTCAACAAATGGTATTACCCTTGCATGAGGGATGTCATACAATGCAAAAAACTCATTTCACTGCCTTTCTTAAAGAAGAAACTTAAAAAGCATGTGTAGCAATTTCAGTGACAAAGGTCACCCAAGCATCAGTTTGCCAACTACTACTAATAAATCTCTGGAACCTCATGGCCACCATTTTGAGCACCTCTTGTAATTGCTGAAGCCAAAGGTAACTTGTATTAGTCTCATGATGCCTTGATAAATTTTATTTTTAAATTTTTTGTGCAGGGTCTTACTATGCAGCTCAGACTCATTATCCTCTTGATTTCTGCCTCCCTAGTGCTGGGATTACAGACATATACCACCATGCCTGGACTTAATCACAGACTCAGAGAACCCCAAGGGCAGAGCTGGCACAGCATGTGGTGCCAGGGACTGAACCCTGATTCTTGCGCTTACCTAAGCAAGCACTTAAGTCTTCTGAGCTATATTACCAGCCCTTATCTCAATAAATTTAGTATTAAAATATTCTGGCTGGCCAGATAGCTCAGCAGATTAAAGCACCTGCTTAGATAGATGCAAGGACCAGGGTTCGATCTCCAGCATGCTGTACTGGCCCTGCCCCCAGGGGTGCACCGAGACTTTGTGACTGAGACTGGGCATGGTGGTGCACACCTATAATCCCAGTGTTTGGGAGGCTGAAAACAGGAAAATCCCTAGGAGTCTGATCTGTGTAGTGAGACCCTATAGACCCTGTACTAAATACATTTATATATGTATATATATACATATACATTTTTTTTTCTTTTCCTGATGTATACATTTTTCTGGTAGACTATAGTGAATAGGTTATTGAATTTTAGGGCACATACAGAATACAGGAAGAGAAAGTAAAGCAAGGGACAATGGAAGTGGGAAAAAGGAACAGACGTGACTACAAGTGCAAGGATTATTTACTTAACGGGAGTGTAATTAATATAGGCCAATATATTTGGCGTTTTATTTTTACATAATGCCTAACTCACTTTGAATCATTCAGTATTGAAATATTTTTTTTTTTTTTTTTTAAAGGCAGAGTCTTGCTAGGTGTTCAGCCAGGCCTTGAATTCACTTTGCAACCCAGGCTGGCCTTGAACTCACAGCAATACCACTGCTTCAAGTGCTGGGATCACAGGCAGGTGCCACTGCACCTGATCAGTACTGAAATCTAAAAGGGTGAGTTGTCTGGTTGGCACAGGAGTATGGTGCCCACTGATGATGTGGCCAAATACTCAGGAACAAAATTCAAGTGTTCCAGAAGCATATGATATTTGAAATTGGGACGGCAACAAACCACGTGACAAAGACAAGTGTGTGTGCGTGTATCTGAGAAGATGCCTCAATATTAACGTGATATTTTCCAGAGGAAGTCAAATTTATCTCAACTAGTATAATGTTCTACTAAAAAATAAAACCTATTAATAAAATGTATAAAATTGATAGGTGTAATAGAAGGCAGCAGGGAAAGGAAAAAGTGAGAAAGGCAAGTCTATGAGAATTAAAATAAGGGCCCGGAGGGATGGCTCAGTGGTCTAAAGTGTCTGCATGGGAAAGCTTGGGCGGCTTCAGGGACCGCGGTTCGATCCCTGGCACCACATGCTGCGCCAGCCCTACCCTCAGGGTGGGCTGAGCCGGCCATAAAAATGAGTGAATAAACAAACAAAGGTTCTGAAACAAGAAAAAAATAAATAAATAAAATAAAAAAAAAATCTTTAAAAAAAAGAGAATTAAAATAAAACATATTAAGGAAGAGAGCTTGCCATTCTTTAGTGCAAATATACACACATTAAACTTATTAAAATATTAACTGCTAATTTCAGAAACTTAAGAGAAATACTAGGACAATTTGAAATCCATACTTTTCATGGGCCAGGGATTTAACTCAGCAGTGCATTGCCTACCTAGGAAGCACGAGGCCCAGAGTTCGATTCCCAGTATCAAAAAAGAAAATAATAAAAATAGACCCCCCCAAAAAGACCCTTTGAAATCCATAGTTCATATGAAATAGGCAGATACTTTTTCTAAAAAAAAACCTAGATGTATTTATTAATAAAAGGAATAAATAATTATACAGGATTATCTTACATCAAATAACTTTTCAAAATATAGCATCCTACTTATTTATTTAGAAACAGGGCCTCACTCTATTGGTCAGACTTATCTTCTACTCTTGTATCTAAGTGATCATTCTGCCTGAGCTAGGACTACAGACATGAGATACCATGCCCAGTTAAAATATTTTAAACTTTTTGGGGGGCTGGAGAGATTGTTTAGCGGTCTAAGTGCCTGCCTGGCAAGCAAAAGGATCTGGGTTCGATCCTTGGTACCACATGCCACATGGGCCCTGGTACCTTGGGTACAAACTGGGCATGGTGGCGCATGCCTGTAATCCCAGTGCTGGGGAGGCTGAGACAGGAGGATCGCTATGAGCTCAAATTGTGTTGTAAAACCAAGTATTAATCAATCAATCAAAAAATAAAATAGATAAAACTTTTAAAAAATCTTATTTATTTGGTACAGTACCTCACTATGCAGATCCAACTTGTAGTGATCCTCCTGTCCCAGCCTCCCCAGTGCTGGGATTACAGGTGTACATAACCATGCCTGGTTTGCACTTCCCTTGGCCTTTTAGAAGTTCTTATGGCATTACATTTAAACCTCGTAAATAAATATCCAGTGCTATCTAAACCAGACTAAAATAGGCTCATCGATGCAATTTCATATAGTAAAGGCCTTTAATAAAAACTCGTATTTTTTTAAAAAGTTCTTAAAAATAGTTAAGTTTCTGTCACAAAGCTGGAGGCTTTCACCAAGAATGTAAACGAAATGTGAAACAGCTGAGCTCACTCTAACAACACAAGGATTTGTTCTCCTCTGGGGATTGCAAAAGACACTTCAACAATAAACAGACACAAAACTTCCATGCAAATATTGTAAATATTTCTCCATTACACAAATGGGGCCAGTAGCAGCCCTCCCACCATGTCACTTCTATTTTTTGCAAAGCCATTGGAAAACTTCACCAGTGGATACCAAGAATGTATTTGGCGGCTAAAAGGAAATTAAAGTCATCAAATTGCTAAGAGGTACAGCAAATTTCTGGATTTGAGTGCCCCCACAAAAAAACCCAAAAAACAAAAAACAAGTTTTCGTTTTGCTTTTGCTATTTTCTGCTGCCATGAACTGCTGCTCTCTTCCATGTGTCATTCTGCCTTGGAGCCAGTCAAGTATGGATTGAAATCTCCACAAACTATGAGCTAAATAAACCTTTCCTTCCTTAAAAATAAAACAGAACAACAAAAACAAAAACAAATTAATTTTAAGATCCATATTATGCATTTGAGGACACTTTCATTTAGGGTAATAACTGACCATTAGAACTATAGATGGCATAATAGCTCTCAAGCATATAGTTCTATATAAAAAGATACTTTAAAAAATTCACAGAGAGTAAATCTGCATTCTAATAAACATTAAAAAGAAACAGGAAGGAAGGAACAAGAAGATGAGGACGTGAACAGTGAATGGCAGGTAGAGTAAGGAGCACGTGCTGTGAAGGAGCAGAGCAGTCTGCTGAGGCTCACGAGGCACACCGGCACACCCTCTGAAGGAGCTGGCCTGCTACAAGGGACATTTCTGCTGTCCCGTCTCTGTTCATTCTTTCTTCCCATCCTGGAGCCATTTTACTCAGTCATTTTGGCCTCGCTTCTAGTGTGGCAGCTGGAATTTCAGCTGTGTCAAAGCAGTGGCTCACACATGACTAAGTGATACCTTCATATCATAAACCACTGAATATCTAGTATGATCCTGATCAGTTTGTAAAGTTTGCTTTATAAAAATCTATATTTATTTTGCTATGGTCTGAATGTTTGTGTTTCACCAAAATTAATTATGTTGAAATCCTAATCCCCAAGATGATGGTACTGGGAGGGAGAGGGATTAATGCTCTTCTGTGAGAGCACCCAGAGATCCCAGATGGCCTGGGCCACGTAACAACACAATGAGGAGGCAGAGTCTATGCACAGACAGTGGGCCTTCCCTAGACATCTGTTGGTGTCAAGATCTTGAACTTCTTGGCTTGCAGATCCATTAAGAAAAAAATTCTTTTGATTATAAGCCACCTAATATACAGTATTTTTCTGACAGCAACTGAATGAACTAAGATATACATACATAAGAAATGATAACACATTTACTATTTGTGTGCTGGAGCTAGCTTACTCTGGTTTCATGAGAGCTGAGAAATTTTTAGAAATTTTGTAAGCCAGTTGTTGAACATAGCTGTTATTGGAAATTATGCCAACTCACAAATCACATTACAGTAAAGGTAGTACTAAAATGTCATTTTCTAACTATTTTCCTAACTTAATGTGGTACTCTGAAGGACTCTCCAATTCAACACCGTATTGGTACCTTGAAACTGGTCACTAGGGTGGGTGTATTCATATCACAAAAATTGGCAAACCAGGGACTGGGAGATAGCTCAGGGCACAAGTGCCTTCCTGGCAAGTGCCAGGTCTTGAGCTTGATCCCCAGTTCCACAAAAAAAAAAAAAAAAAAAGGCAAACCAGCATTAAATTTATCATTGAATTGTCTGGAGACATAAGAAAGTGAAGGAGAAAATATTAATAACACATTGAACACAGAAGGATGTTAAAAGCATTATGAAAGACTGGGTATGTAGCTCAGTGGTAGCAGTGCATGTTTAATATGTGCAAAGTCCTACTTTTGACCCTCAGCATTAGAAAAACAAAATATAATAAGAAGTACAAAAAAACTAATGGATCATTTTCCCTATATTTGAAAACTATCTGGATCAGACAAGAAGCTGCTCATGGAAATGCTTACATTCTCATAAACAACAATATCTCACTAGTATAAACGAAGATATTAATTACAATACTGGAATTATGTTCAAAGAACTAGCTATTAAACATCTACCAGTATACTATTATATGTGCCTGAAAAGGCAACAATGATTGTATTTGAGTTAATAGAATTGTGAAAAATTTGTCATCTACTTGCCTCTATTTTTTAAGCTTTACGTAAAACATATAACTTATAATTTGTCAGTTATTTTAAAAGTATTTTTTTATGGATAAAACCCCAAGTCAATTGGTTCACATCAAATTCATGACCTTTGAATAACTAAGGTCATGTTCAAACATCTACTAACTAATAATTTCTAAAATATCAACCTGAGGTCAAATGTATTTGCCATTATAAGGTGAAACTGCCCTGGATCATCAAAAAAATTTTTGGTAATTTTATTTTATTCTTTTGATATGGGACTTGCTACACAATTCTGATTTGTAGTGTTCCTCCTGTCTCAGCCTCCCTTGTGCTGAGATCACAGATGTGTGCCACCATTCCTGGTTCTGGGGCCAGCACAACATGTGATACTAGGGATCAAACTCAGGACCTCGTGTTTGTCAGGCAGATGCTTGTAACACCAACCTATCTCCTCAGCCCTGCCCTGAATCTTAACACAAACAAAAATGACTTATAGCACGTAAACTTCAAAACAGTTTATTAAAAGAAAATGATCACTGTATTTCCCAAGGTTCTACAGATATAGCATTAAAATAAAAATATACAGTGAAGAATCAAGTTAAATAAATGTAAACATTTAGAATTTTAAAAGTATTAATGTAAACTGTTTTTCCTTGAATATCTTCTATATAGCCAAGAAATTTTCAAGGTGATGGAGACCAAGTGAAAAAGATAAGCTCCTATATTCAAAATGTTAATAGTTAAATAGAGGACAGAGAAGTAAATAAGCTTTTTTTTTTTTTGGTAGCAGTGATTGAACTCAGGACCTTGTGATTGCCAGGCAGATGCTTATACTACTGAGCTATCTCCCTGGTCCTACCTATTTCATTTTAAACATAGGATGTCTTAATATAGACTAGGAGACACGAAACCACCTGAGTATTTGGGATTTCTTCTAAATATCACAAATATAGAACTAATCACAATGCCAATTCAAATCAAATACAAATAAAATAGAGGATAAAGTTTAGTACACTTTTAAAAAATAGTTCCTCATTATCAAGACTGTCCAGATGTGAAGAGTAACACAGGCCTCTTTGCAAAAGCCTAAGCTAGTCACTCAAACTTCCAGCTGGTTCAGTGATGGCACTTTTAGAACTAATATGTCCAGCACTAATCTCAACTTTGAATTGTTCCTAAGAACATCCTGCTCATATCTGTAACCACAGAATTGTTCTATGCTGTGTTTTGGGTCATGGTCCTTCCTGTTTTAAGAGTTACTAATAACAGAAGTCATCTGAAATGAATGTGTGAGTGGATGAGTACAAAGACAGACAGACAGACTGGGTGGCTGTTTTACTTTCACAAAACAGACACATTATTCAGTAATTCCCACTGCCTGCAACATAGCAAGTACCATTCCTGTTTTACTGACCAAGGGACAACAAAGAAGGCCTTTCCAGATCTAGTGTCATAATACTGTAAATCTTGTTTCCCGATATATACTGATGGCTAAGCTGGGGCTGCAATTTGCTAAGAAATATACAACTGAGAATGAGTTGTGTCAGAGAATATTTGGGATTCTATCTAAAATTTCAAGAAGCGAGGAAGAGAAGGAGACATGGAAACAGAAGGGAAAGAAAAATGTACTACTGAGGACTGAGTCAGAGTGTAAGTCTCACTTCTCAGCTTGTTCTTAATTCCACTTGATTCCACAGACCACACCCCTGACAAATGGTATCTGGAGGATGGGGTGGAATTTTTATGACAGAACCATCAGCAATGTGCAGCAACCATATAGAAGGTACTAGAAAAAAAGCCCCTGATAAATGAATTAGTGTCATAGTGCACTGTAAACACTGAGTGACAATGCTACTCCTCAGAACATCAAACACACTGTCCAAACCCAAATATGTTCTCAAGGTAAAGTCATGTCCAAACTAAACAGTGAGGTCAAGCAGGCCCATTCACAACACTCAGCACTTTGACCAGCTCCCAAAGACAGGATATTTGGGTTGGAAGAGAACAAAGAGAACCATTAATGAAGAGGAAAAATTCAGGAGGCAAGAGGACTGCTAATCCTTGATACCTGATAGGGTCTTAGGAGAATAAGGTAGAAAAATACTACTATACATTTATTTTTTTAGAGTTCCAAGTTTCTGTATTTTGTTTAGATTACCTCAATCCTCTGCAAAATGCTCACCACACACACACACACAAATATTTTCTGAATATACATCAATCCATTCCCAAATAGATCACTGAAGCTGGGCATGGTGGCACATGCCTATAATCATAGCACTCAAGAGACTAAGGCAGAAGAATCACCGTAAGTTCAAGGCTAGTTTAAACTACACAGTAAGATCCTATCTCAAAAACAAAACCCTTCAAAACAGTATTTTATTTGTCTTTTTTTAATTTTAATTTTAATTTTTTTAAGACAGGGTCTCGCTATGCAATTCAGGCTGGCCTTGAACTTACTTTGTAGCCCAGGCTGGTCTTGAACTTACACTGATTCTCCTGCCTCAGCCTCCCAAGTGCTGGGATTACAGGCATGTGCCACCATGCCCGGCTTCAAAACAATAAACTAAACCCAAATATATCACTGTATTGAAACTCTTGATACATCTGTTTGATATCATTAATCACTATTTCATCAAGATGTTATTTTTAAAATCAAGATCCTCCCAACATTATGAATATAAGCTGTGGTTTTACCTCAGGTTTAAGTGGAATAAATCTATGAGAGATTTAAAAGCTATGTTCTCAATAGTCAAAAACAACATAGAGTGGTACTCTATCTAGTCGAAAGTTCCTTTGCCTAAATTGGAGGTACAGTTTAGGGGTGGAGCACATGCTCCACATGTACAAGGCCCTGGGTTAAGAACTCAGTTTAATTCCCAGCACTACTCCCAAAAGTATACTATCTGTCTGTCTGTCTGTCTGTCTGTCTGTCTGTCTGTCTGTCTGTCTGTCTGTCTGTCTATCTATCTATCTATCTATCTATCTATCTATCTATCTATCTACCTACCTACCTATCTACCTACCTACCTACCTACCTACCTACCTACCTACCTACCTACCTATCTAGTACAGGGTCTTGCTATACTGTTTGGACTTGTAGTGATCCTCCTATGTCAGCCTTCCCAGCATTGAGAAAGTATGCTATTTTAGTATGGAGATAAGAGCCCATTCTTTATATAAATAGAAGACCAAGAAAAAGTGGTAAGAAGTGACTCAACTTTGTAATAAATTATCTGCATTAAGGCTATAAAAGAATTCCTGAGACAGGGGGCTTGTGGGGCTTGGCAGCAGTGATCCTTTGATATACCATTACACATGGAGAGTGAACTGTGTGAAGAATGTGGAAATCCAAGGCCCAGTTTCATCCCTGTCACTACCATTTGTCAGCATAATCATGCCATTTAACATCAGTATCCTTATTTATAATACGACATTATTAAATTGGCTAATTGCTACTCTACTGGGTCAAAAATTTAAATATGAAACTTGAAAGTCTAAGATTCCAATAAAAATTAATTCAGAATCAATACAACTAGAGTAAGGGAATAATCTACTCAATAATAATAGAATAATAGTTAACCTAATTGAACCATGTTAATGGCTTCCCATAGTTTGACTCAAAAGTCATACAACATGGTACTGCCATTATTGCAGTATTAGAATGTAGTTATGTAACTTGAATGTCCAAAATCTTACATGATGAAACTAAGGTTTGAATCTAGATAGCTGGGCTCCAGAGCCTGAGTTCCTTACTACCATGCTTCACTGCCTCATAATAAGTTTACCTATAGCTAAATGCAGACAGGAACACACACATACATTCTCTCTTGTACAAGGACAAACCGTGAGAATATGTCTTCTTTCATTGAACATGCTATGACTGGAAGATCTATGTAAGCAGAGGCAATGGTGAAAGAACAGGTAGCGCTCTTAGTCCTGAAGGATATGAGAAAATGACTTATGACTTATCACTTTTGGGATTATTCATAAAATATATCAAGGAATATATGTAAATAAATATTTGGAAATTCATGGGTCTTCCTGAATCTCACATTAAGATCTGTTATTTAAAAAATTACATCTTCATGAAATATTGATGTCTTTTTTGAGGTGCTTTTGGTGGTGAAAGATGAAACAATAAAGCTTTTTATTCGAGGCACAGATTTTCTGTCAGTGTCCACAAGACAAGCAATGTATTTTCCTCTTCACACAATATGTTACATGGCAAGAATTCTGTTTGTCCACAAATACTATATAAACTATTCTGCTTTTTTTTTCTCTCTCACTATATTCATGACATCCTAATCTATGTGGAAATAAATTTTAGAATAAAAGCTATAGTTTGAGAGTTAATGTAAGAATGTTAGGAAGTGTAACATGGAGTTCTAAATTATATTATTATTTCTTTTAATGGAACTTTATTATCTTTTTTTTTTTTTGTATTTTAGGGAAGGGCCTACAGGGGTGTTCAGGGTCTCACTACTAGATTGGACTTGTTGTGATCCACCTGTTTACAGCTTCCTAAGAGCTGAGATTACAGGTGCATGCCACCACACCAGTCTCATTTGCTGTCACAGTGTGCCCTGGGGGTGGAGCTGGCATGGCAAGCCTGGGGATCAAACTCCCAGCCCCTGCTAACGTTATTATTTTGTGAGGTTAAAACAAATCAAAATCCCTTTAAGCTCAAAAGAGGTAAGGGGTTTTAACATGAGCATTGAAGGTTATCTCTAGAACTCATATAGACAGGAAGGACAGGTGTGCTCAGCACTGCACTGGGCAGGAAACCAAGTGGCTTCTCATGCAAGCTCTCTTTCTCCACTCTCCTGGAGCTCTCAGTTCTCATTTTCACTTCTCATGTTATACTTAAACTTGCCCTGCTTGCTTATCATATACATGACCCAGCAAGCCCAAATCTAAATATTTTCAAGCTCCAGAATCTAGCTTTGAGCTCTGTGTCTTTTAGTTTAAACTTTCAAGAGAAGTATGTGATCAGTATAGTAGATAGGCTAGAGGTCTTCCAGTAATGGCTATCCATGATATGACTGTGGAGAAAGAAGCCTGGTGACAGGAGTCCATCCTTTAGGTGAGACTGGCACTTGGCAAGAACCAACTGCACAGCACTTACAACCAGGGAACAAAGTATGGTTTTTGGCACTTTATTGCCTCATCTTTCTCAATGTTCTGGAAACAGCCCTCACACTTGATGTTGCCTGGAAAGTCTACAGAAGGATCAGTTACAGGGTTGTTTATAGAATAATTTTTTAATCTTAGAGAAAAACAAATAACAAGGACAAAGACAAAAATAAAGCTACCTAAAATGAAAAGCACTTCAAAACAGGAATAGAAAATTAAAAATGGTTGTTATATTACACATGTATACGATTATTAAAATCCTTGAATCCCAAGACCACTAGGAAGCATGTTGATATGTACTGGGCTTTTTCCACAGGCTATTTTACCTCAGTGGCCTACTTTTACCAGTGAATTACCTTGTTAAAGAGCAAAGATGAGATCCCAAATTTAGAATGAGAGGTAATTAGTGAGTTATTCTCAAAAGCAATGCCATTAATTTTCCAAAACACAATCCATATGGAAAAATTAGTACCAGTAGTAACAGAAGGCTACAACTGTGTCTTTTCCTTAACTGGTCAAAAGCAATACCACGACGTCAGAAACCTATAGGAGCTAGGAACTAGGTATGTTGATGCACACCTATTACCCCAGCACTCTGAGGGCAGAGGCAGAAGGATCACAAGGTCAAGCCCAGCCTGAGTAATTTAGCAAGACCCTATCTCAAAAGAGAAAAAGTCTAGAAAAAGGTCTGGGGATATAGCTTATTGTAAAGGCCCTGGATCCAGTCCTTAATGCAAAAGGCTTCGAAGAGGATGTTTCTGGGACCATATGTAACAGTTCTGACCCTCTCAGAATTTATCAGTTCTCATGAAGCAAGGTCAGGTAACTATGTGCTATCCAAATGTGGAAATAATTCCCTGCGATAGATCTCTTAATGTATACTGACAACTGCTTTTGTTTATCTGACTTAAAAAGCAACTACATAATTACCAAAATATCATAGAGAAGGGCTATATTTAGCCCCACTGACAAATAAGGAAACTGAGATAAAGAAACAATGAACAACTTGCCCAAGGAATCCACCTTCTAAATAATAAAGCTGAAATTTAAATTGAAGCAGCTTGATATATAAACTTAAGGTTATCACACTCTCTTCACAGCCTCTTAGAATGGTTCTACGTGATTCTACCTATATAGACAGAGCTAAAAACAACTAGAAAAGTATTAAAACTCAGCATGACTTCAGAGTATCTTTTCACATTTATTTATTTATTTATTTATTTATTGTATTTTAGGGAAGGGTCTACAGCAGTGGTTCTCAACCTTTCTAATGCTGTGACCCCGCAATATAGTTCCTCATGTTGTGGTGACCCCAAACCAAAAAATAATTTTGGTGGCTACTTCAAAACTATAGTTTTACTATAGTTATGATTCAGAATATAAATACCTGATATGCATTATGTATTCTCATTGCTACAAATTAAACATAATTTAAACATATTGATTAATCACAAAACAATATTTAATTATATGCTAAGAAATATTTATCACTAATTCCAATAAATAACATTTCACCATGGCTTAGCATGGGTTTAAATATGTATTTTCTGATGACTTTAGGCAACCCCTGTGTTTTGGTCATTCGACCGCCACTGGGGTCTTGACCCACAGGTTGAGAACCGCTGGTCTACAGAGTGTTCAGGGTCTCATTACTAGATCAGACTCTAAGTGATCTGCCTGTTTACAGCCTCCCAAGAGATGGGATTACAGGCATGTGTCACCACACCCAGTCTCAATTGCCATCTCAGGGCACCTGCGGCGGGGTTGAGACCAGCATGGCAGGCCTAGGGACTGAACCCCTGGTCCCTGTGCCTGCTTGCAGGTGCTTTAATCCACTGAGCTACTTGGCCAGCCTGCATTTATTTTATTGATTGATTGGTTGATTGATTGATTGATTGTCTTTTTTGAGACAGGGTTTCACTGTGCAGTTTGGGCTGGCCTTGAGCTCACTTTTGTAGCCCAGGCTGGTCTCAAACTTGCACTGATCCTCCTGCCTCAGCCTCCCAAGTGCTGGGGTTACAGGCGTGCACCACCACGCCCAGCTCTGAGCCTGCATTTATTTTTAAAATTAAATTTTTATTAGTACATGTTTTCAGTATATGATGACTATCTTTACTGTGGAGATCTCTCACAGTACAGAATACATCTTCATTTTTTTTTCAGCTCCTTCTCTTCCCCTCTTTCCATCTTGTGGCATCCTTACTTTCATCTTGGACCACCCTAAAAGTTTTCCAAACTAAGACACGGATAGTCCTGATTTGAAATATGGGTCTAAGGGGATATGAGTGGCATCTATGCTTCTAATTCAGGGGACTCAACTTCTGAATGTCCTCACAATAGGTTGTGGAAAGCTCCAGGCATATGGGATTCCAGGCACATGGGATTCTGGGCACATGGTTAGTATAGCCTACTGAAAAGAATTACTTGGGAAGTCTGAAAAAAAAGTTATAGGACCAGGTCATAAACAACAAATCTGATTATTCTGGTACATAAATATGAGTTAAATGGAAATGTGTGTGTATGTGTGTGTATGCTGGGGATTGAAGAGAACCTTATGCATGCCAGAAGCAAGTACTCTACCACTGAGCTACATTGCCTAGTGCAAATATACATATTGTTTTTTCCTCTTTTTAGAACTGGATTGAACCCAAGGTCTTAGCCCTGAGCTATATCACTATATCTCCCATTCTTTTCAATTTTCTTTCTTTCTTTCTTTCTTTTCTTTCTTTTTCCTTTTCTTTTTTTTGTCTTTTTGAGACAAGGTCTCACTGTGCAGTTCAGGCTGGCCTTGAGCTCACTTTTGTAGCCCAGGCTGGTCTTGAGTTCACTTTTGTAGCCCAGGCTGGTCTTGAACTCGCACCAATCCTCCTGCCTCAGCCTCCTGAGTGCTGGGATTACAGGCCTGCGCCACCATGCCCGGCTTTCTCTCTCTCTCTCTCTCTCTCTCTCTCTCTCTCTCTCTCTCTCTCTCTCTCT
>PVJA010028070.1:0-27970 GCA_004027025.1 Myocastor coypus
GAATTCATGGCATAAACTGGGATGTAGTTCTGCCATTCACCACCTAATTGACAGCTTAAGTGTTCTAGGTCCTGTATAAAAATAAAATTGCCCTGTGTTGTAAGGGTGATTTTCTTAGTTGAAGAGGTATGTGGTGCCTTCTTACCTCAAACATATCTCAGCAGATTTTCACTGTAGTGAGTAATCGTGTCTGGTCTTTACTCTTCAGTGTTTTCTTGCTGAAAAGTATTGCTGAGGTATTGTGCAGGTATATACCCAAATATTTATATTGGCTTGAAGATCTTGTAAATCTCCATTGGGAAAAGATGTATCCAAATAAATGGAAGTCACTTAAGAAACAAATGTAAGTCCATTTCAGTTAAATAAATTGTGTAAAGCAAAAATAAATAGATAAATAAATAAATATTACATCGCCTGCGAGTGACAGTTTTAGTTCTTTCTTCCCTGTCTACACCTTTTGTTTCCCTTGCATGTTTATTTATTTATTTATTTATTTATTTTTTAAATAATTTTTATTTTATTTATTTATTTCTTGTTTCCGAACCTTTGTTTGTTTATTCACTCATTTTTATGGCCGGCTCAGCCTGCCCCGATGGCAGGGCTGGCGCAGCATGTGGTGCCGGGGATCGAACCGCGGTCCCTGAAGCCACCCAAGCTTTCCCAAACAGGCGCTTTAGACCACTGAGCCATCCGGCTGGGCCCCCTTGCATGTTTAATTATGGCCAGGGCTTGCACCACACTGCTGAGGGAATGGTGAGGCAGGACCCTGCTGTAGAAAATCCTCTCATTTCTCACCATTAGGTGTGACATAGCTCCAGGTTTGCTTTGGTTTTGCAGATGTTACCAAGTTGAGGAAGTTCCCTTCATTCCTAGTTTGCTGGAAGTGGCTTTTCTATGTGCTGCATGTGTTTTGGTGCTTACTGAGTGTTGTATATGATCAGTATTTTTTTTTTTTTTTTTTTTTTTTTTTTTTTTTTTTTTTTTTTTTTTTTTTTTTTTTTTTTTTTTTTTTTTTTTTTTTTTTTTTTTGTCATTTTGAGACAGGGTCTCGCTGTGCAGTTGAGGCTGGCCTTGAGCTCACTTTTGTAGCCCAGGCTGGTCTCGAACTCACACCTATCCTCCTGTCTCAGCCTCTCAAGTGCTGGGATTACAGGCGTGCGCCACCACGCCCGGCTGTGATCAGTATTTTTGTTTCTACTAGCATAATGACAAGCTTTCTTTAGTCTGTTAATAAGATTTTTTTTTTTTTTTTTTTTTTTTTGTCTTTTTGAGACAGGGTCTCGCTATGCAGTTCAGGCTGGCCTTGAGCTCACTTTTGTAGCCCAGGCTGGTCTCGAACTTGCACCAATCCTCCTGCCTCAGCCTCCCGAGTGCTGGGATTACAGGCGTGCGCCACCAGGCCCGGCTTGTTAATAAGATTGATGACACTGATTTTCAAATGAACCAGTATTGTACACCTGGAAGAAATCCCACTTGGTTATGCTGTGTAATTCTTTTTATGCGTTACGGATTCAAGTTGCTAATAACTCATGAGTGTTGTACCTTAACCATTGGGCCACCATCTTGTTCTGTATACGCCGCCACTTGCTAACTCAAAACTGCTCTACTCTGTGAAATTCTGAGAAAAACCACGACGCATTATTTCTTGTAAGCTGCCCGACTCTAGCCTATGTCAGGCCCTCCAGACGGTACGCTCCCTGTGCCTCTCCCTGGCTACCGGGCTGTCCAGATGTGCACTCCCTTTTGCCTCTCCCCCTCCCCCGAGCCCTGTGGCCCTATCTAGCTTTCCAGACATTAGCACTAGAAAATAACGTTAGCAAGCCTCCCAGCAAACTTTATGCAAACTTCTAAAAACAAAAACCTTTAAATCTAGCTTAGACTTAAAAAAAATGCATGCCTGTTTATAAAACACGGGACTCCTTTTGCCAACTAAATGACATTAGGTCGGCAACTGTTCTTTAAGACTTGGAGGACAGGTTTCGCTGGAAGAGACTGGTTCTGATCCCCCTGTACATGCCAGAGGGAATGTTGGGCCTGCTCTGTTTCAGCTTCCTTGCTTTCACTTTACTCCTGATTTTCCCACCTCTTTATACTATCCTTTTAGAGACATGTACAATTAAAAATGATATAGACTGTTACAACTAAGTAAAGCCCTTAGAAAATGAGCGTTTGTTAATGCCCAAGACAGGGAAGTCATTTTAAAAAAGGACACATAGCCCATCTCTGGGTCAGATGAGACAAAAAGGATCATGCCCATCCAGGAGGACACATATAGAAGCCATGTCCCGGCTTAGTGTTCTGGGCAGGCCTCCTTCAGAAGGCTGAACCTGCCGGGCGTGGTGGCTCACGCCTGTAATCCCAGCACTTGGGAGGCTGAGGCAGGAGGATCATAGCGAGTTCGAGACCAGCCTGGGCTACAAAAGTGAGCTCAAAGCCAGCCTGAACTGCATAGTGAGACCCTGTCTCAAAAAGCCAAAAATAAATAAATAAATAAATAAATAAAATTTAAAAAAAAATAAAGAAGGCTGAACCTGAGACACGGTGGAGAGAACCGGCTGCTGGGTGACACCAGAAGAAGCCATCTCCAGAAGCAGCACATAGCGGACCAAAACACATTTAGTCAAGGGAGGATCATAGACTTTCTCTGGGCCTGATTACTTGGATGTGTAATAACAAATTTGAAAAAGTTGTTATTTCTTTAATAGAACATTTTATGACTGTTTTGCTAACATTTACACTAGTTGCTAAATGTACTGGTATTTTCTGCCTACCCCCCCACCCCTCCTTTGCCCGTCTCTAGTTGTTCCAGCTGTTCCAGAGTGTGCTCCCCTACCCCACCCTTTTTGCAGTTTTCGAACTTAAAAGCCCCCGCTTCCCTAACCTCGGCACACCTCTTTGCACTCTCGCTTAGAGACTGCAGCTGGATACCAGCTAAAATAAAGCGCTCTTGTTCTTTTTTGGATGTCTGCCTCAGTTGTCTCATTCTTAGAGCACAACAATGAGGGACCCTTATATCTGCCTGTACCAGATACTAGTCGGTGGTTCTCCTGTCTTGTGTCTCCAGCTAGCCCTGGTGTTAAGGGAACTCTAGCCTCAGAATGAAGAGACAAATGATCCCTCTGTTTCTATCTTCTGGAAGAGACTGCAGATAGCTGACATCATTTTTTCCCCTTAAATATTTGAAAATAATAGCAATACATCATCTGGGTTTCATGGGTGACATACTGTGTCAACTTGAAAAGTTTAAAAGTTCATTAAGCAAGCTGGAGGTGGTGACACAAGCCTATAATCCCAGCACTTGGGGGGCTGAGGCAGGAGGTGTGAGCTCCCGACCAGCCTGGGCTAACAAAGTGAGCTCAAGACCATGCATAGTGAGACCCTGTCTCAAAAAAGACAAAAAAAAAATCGTTAAGCAACTCACAGGGGGTTGGGGGGTGGGTCCTCCTTCGGTAAACATGCTCATGGGTTGCCAGAGAACAGCAGGTGAGATCCGCAGATCCGCTCCCCGCTGGGTAGCTAGCTAATTTACTGTGTGAGGGAGGAAGAGAGGCTGGTGGTCCCCTCCCCCCCACTCCTATCCCATCTTCTGCTCCCGGAACTGTTGCTTCTGGGCAACGCGCTCTGCTCGCAGCCAGCTTCTTATGGACTGAAACTTCTACAAACTGTGAGCTAAATAAACCTTCCTCTTAAGCTGGTAAGGGGGCAGGGCCTGCGCTTTACTGTTTGGGAGACTATTCATTATAGATTCAATTTCTTCAGTGGTTATGAGAACTCTCGAGATTATCTCTGCTTTCGCGTGTTTTGGTAAACCGGATCCTGGGGTTAGATTAGGGTTCGGGGCCTCCTGCCCTGGGAGTTCACACCTGTGATCTCTGAAGTTAGCCCCGGTCTCCTTAAGCCAAATACAGGTGGCTTCCAAGCTCCACCCGCACAAAAGAAAGGGCAGGAGGACGCCACGAGTCAGAGCTCTGGTGAGGGGACTCGCCCACCGTTCAGAGCCTGTCTGCTGAGACTCGGAGTGCTACAGGAAGCGGAAAGCAGCAAAATGCTGACAAGACGCGGGGAGGCGGCTCCGGGGAGGGAGGAAACACACCTTCGGCCTCAGAAAAACGTCTTTTCCTTCAGGGTTGGGACCTGAATGCAGGACCCAGCCCGTGGAGGCCAGGGGACCAAGCCTTCCTCTCTGACCCCCTCCCCCGGGGTCTCCACAACCTCCTTGCCCCGGGAGCGGCAGCACAGGGGACACCAGGCCGAGTGTGGAGGGTGAGGTGACGACTTGCTCTCAGCATTGCCGGGGGCCAGGAGCAGGGAGAGCCCTTAGCTGAGAAAGCCATTCGAGTTACTCCGCCTCATCAGCTCTGGACGGGTATTCTTGCATGCATGTCTTGTGGCGTGGGTATCCATGCCCAGAGCACACCGGCCAAGCACTCCTGTGGCCGCGCAGCTGCACCCCAGCCTAGGAACGACCCTGCGCCCTTACAGCACGGAGGAATCTGGAAAGCATTTTGCTAAGTGACAGGCTCAACAGCAAAGCGCGGATGCTGTGTGACTGCACTTGCACGTGTGGAGGCAGAAAATGGTTTGGATGTATTCCCTCATTGCTGGGACAGCACGAGACATGCAAACTGAGGGAAGGAAAGGTTGGTTTAGCTCAGTTACTGGAGACTTCAGCTGAAAGCAGTAGGATGATTCTCTGCATACCCCCAAGAGAGGCTACCAAGCCCCGGGAGGAGGGGGCCTCCGCATGCTATCTCTTTACTGGTTCAAGCCTTTCTGGCCCCGCCCCTCAAGCCCCGCCCCGGTCCTCTGGCTCCGCCCTTCGAGCCCAGCGCCTGCCAGCTGCATGATTTACGTGACCCTTTTGGGGGACTAGCTACAAACCATAGCAAGGAGCAAGTGCTGAAGAAATGGGGGAAATTTGGAGTTAATGGTTGCACAACTTCAAAACATTAAATTTAGTATTAAAATTTTTAAATGACAATTTTTGTTTTGTTTGCGGGACCCGGCTTCAAACTCACGACCTAGCACTTGCCAGGCAGGCACTTGTGCCACGGAGCTATCTCCCCAGGCCCGACAACTTTTATTTTGTATATATTTTACCGTATGAAAACATCATCATAATAAACAACAAAAATTGGTTTTAATAGTAAGACTCAGCTCCAAACGTAATACATTTTGCTTAGTTTCCACATTTACCTCCTGGTTGTGTAGCATTGAGAAGCTAAACCTCTCAAGCCTTGATTTCAGTCTCTGCGAAGTGGGAATACTAAGACTCCTGGTTGGTGGGCGAAGGCACGGTGGGTGTGTACCCACCGCAAATGTGAACCTCTGCTGCGGTTAAACCGGCGGGGATCGTTACCGCCCGTGGCAAAAGCCTCGACCACGAAGGGACTCGAACCCTCAATCTTCTGATCCGGAATCAGACGCCTTATCCATTAGGCCACGCGGCCAGAGGTGGGGGACTGTGGCCACGTGGACCCAAAGACCAGGGCGCGGGAGCAGGCGCTGGGACAAGCGCGCATCCCTGCGGGTCCGAAGCTCGGCGGGTCGTGCGGGGCCGGGAACGCAGTAGGGGCCGGACTGCGGGCGGGAGCGCTGCCACCGCGCTCCCTCAAATGACAGGCTGCCCTAAACAGTGAAGCCCTGTAGGGCCTCCGGCGGCCCGCGCTCGCTGCAGGGAGCCGTCGCCACCGCCTGCCTCGCCGCCCAAGGCTCTGCCTCGCCGTAGAGACCGCGGACTCACTCGGGGGACCGCCCCGATTGCAGACCCCAGAGCCGTTCGGCCACCCTGAGGCCATGGGCAGAGCCTGCGGGGTCGCCAACGGTGGCACTCTTGAGCCCCTAAAGGCACGCGGGATGGGGGAACTGCGGGAACTCGGGAAACCACCGCCCCCCCACCGCAGGGCGAACGGAAGTGACGTCGTGGGCGGGCGTCGTGGCGGAAGTCCGGCCTCCGGCCTCGGTCTTTCGCTTTGCGTCAATCACGGCTGCTTCGGTGGCGCATTCCTTTCCGGTACACACTTACTGAGGCGGCCCGTGCAGAGGACAGATGGGAGCCTAATGGCAGAGGAAGCTGGTTCTCTAAAACCCACCAGGTGCCTGGTCCTGATAGCAGGGCCACAGGCGCTAAAGACCGAGGTGCTGTAGGATTCCGGGGCCGAGCTCTGCAGAAACCAGAGGGCACCCACCTCTAAGGACTAAACCAGGCTGCGGGAGGCGCTGGTGCCGCAGAAGACTCCCGGTAACGCCAGGGACTCCCCGCGATTATTTTCTCAGGCATTTTGCCCCCGCAATGGATATCTAACACTGGAATATTCCTGTCTCCCAGTTATACTGTGAAGCAGCGTGTCCTAAAGCCTGTCGGTATGAATCCAAACCCAACATATATACGAAACAAATCTGTACTGAGCCTATTCTACAGAAGTGCAAAAATACTGAAAGCAGGAAGAAAAAAGCCGAGTCCGGTGTGGTGGCATGTGTTTTCATCAGGGACTGAACCCAGGACTTTGCTCTTGCCGGTAGTCACCTATGCCCCAGAGCTGTCTCCCCAGCCCTGCTGGAATGTGTTTGTAATCCTAGCACCAAGGAGAATCAATGTTAGAGGCCAGCCTGAGCTACAGTGTAAAACTAAGTACAAACCGGAGGACGGAAGACCAAACTTAATGTGCAAATGATACAAATGCCAAAATGAAAAACCAAAGAGAATCCACTAAAGACTTTAGCCTACAAAAGTTGCTACCTCTCCCATAATTCAAGCCTCTTTCCAAGATCACTGTTTATATTCTTATGCAAAGTTCATCCCCACTACAATGCACAGCTCAGCTTCATTTCTCTAAATTTCTTTCCAGGGTAGAAGGGTTACAAGGATAGCTCATATTTTGGCCCTAGCCCTTAAAGGTCAGTGAGGACTCAGGACCTAAGAGAACCTGTACTGTAACATCCTATGACTCAGTGGCATCCCAAATTTATGTTCAAGGAGATTACCGGGTCATAGAGGAAAGGGATAGACAATGTATAGTGTGCCTAAGGAGAGTCACCTAGAGAGAAAACATTCTCTCAGGCTTTCACAGAGCGCAAACTGGTCAAGCAATGGCTGTAACTCATCCAGATGGTTAACACTGACAACAGTTCCTGCAAAACCCTGTACATAGTTTCAGGATAAATCCTGAGGGGATTTGACTGACCTTGTCATGTAAAAATTACATGTTTTGTTATATGGGTCTTACTTTAACTTGGATTTAACTGCCCAGCAGAAAAGTTTAACCGTGAGGCATAAAACATAAAGCCAGATTAGTATGCTGAGCTATAAAAGGCTCAAGTCAACAGCAGCCGATATTGCCAATTCTGCTGATAACCCACTACTATTATGGAACATTACTTTATGTATATAACTACTTTGTCTTAGTTCAATGAGAAGAAAGATTTGTACCAATAGTGTTGAGGAAAGTTATCATGTCTACATCTCTTTGAACAACTACTCTGAAGACAATATGCATTGTATCAATTATTATGACTGTTGTACTAACGTGTTTTGAAACTCTCAGTGTTATTTCTTTTTTTGTATTATTTTGCTTTTATTAGTTTTTTTTCAGTGTTATTTCTTACTAAAAGTAATAAAAAGAATCTTAATAAAGGTGGCACTCAGACATGCAAAAGAAATTATTTGCCAGGGGAGATTGAGACTTTTTACATATGTATTTTCAATCTTTGGACAAATGGCCAACTGTAGCATCTTTTTGTGCTTATTTCATTTTTTCCTTATATTTGTAAAGGTCTATGTAGTTCAGGCTGGCCTTGAATTTCTTGTGTCACTATGTTCCCCATGCTGCCTTTCAACTAATGGAGATCCTCCTGCCTCAGCCTCTGAGCTACTGGGATTACAGACGTGCAGTGCTACACTTGCCTTTTCAGTGTAGGCAGCTTAATGTAGCTTATTCTACTGTTATATAAACTTTTTTTTTTTTTTTTTTTTTGCGGGACTGGGGTTCAAACTCACGACCTTGCACTTGCCAGGCAGGCACTTGTGCCTCGGAGCTATCTCCCCAGCCCCTCTACTGTTATATACATTTAAAAGATTTGTATTGGATTTTAGATTTTTAAAAATCTTTTTTTGTGTTAATTACAAAAAGTTCTGTGGCATTTTCTTTATTATTATTATTATTATTATTATTATTATTATTATTATTATTTTTGCAGAACCAGGGACTGAACGCAGGTCTTTGCACTTGCTGGGCAAACACTTATCTATTGAGCTATCTCCCCACCTCTGTGGTACCTTCAAATATGCATATAACATGCTGCCTTCATATGCAGCCTTTGTTATTTTGATGCTATGATCATTTAGTCTTCTTGTATAATCTGTATTATTGTAATAATACTTTTTTATCTAACGATTAATCCTTATGTCGTAGAGGGTGGGGGGATGAGAGGATGCCTGTGGTCCAGTGTAGGGAGCAGCTGGGGCTGGGGACTGATCACTCCTGCGAGGCAATCCACGCCAGCAGGCTGTTCAGGCTCAGAGGAGCCACGCAGAGTTGTGGGCAGAGGGGCTGCCACTGACCCCGACCTCCTGAGCGAATAAAGGGGTTGCGGGGGCTGAGCAGTTTCCTTCCTCCCCGCCTGACGGAGGGTGCCCTCCACTTTGAGTCTCTTCTGTTTCTCCCTGTCCTAGATGTCGATGTCCCACCCCCGAATGTGACGTGCCAAACCTTGCCTGGCGTGCTGAGAACCGGACCCACAGCCTGCAGGTGGAGTGGGGACACACGGAGGATGGTCACTTTATTCATATTTTTACAATTATTTACATAAAAACATTGGAAGTAGTATTTTCTCGGGACAGGTGTGTGTGTGCACGCGCGCGTGCAAGCACTTCAACTACTTCAAAAGAGCAGGCCAGAGGCCATTTGAAAGAAAGGCTGTGACACAAGAGAGCCAGGAGACTGAGGCAGGAGGATCGCGGCCAGCCTCGGCAACACAGGGGATCCCTGGCTCAAAAACGAAAGAAAACAAAGAAAGGAAGATTGATTTCCTATCCAGGAGGAAGGAAAAATGCCTGTGTCCACCTGCTACGTTTTAGTGTCCAGGCTCCCCGCTACAGGATCGAAAGCGCTCCGGCGCGCACCCCGTGCGGGTGCTGACCTCCCCCACCATAACGCTGGAGTTCATCAGCTGCTGAAGAGAGAGTTTTAGCTGAAAACTATCCACGCCATGGGTTCGGTCTTTGACCTCCCTTTCCTCCGGCCCTGCTGGGGTCCGGGGAGCCCGCGGGCCTGCGCCCTCCGCACACGACTGGGGCCCCGGGTACCCGTTGCGCGGGCCGGGACGGTCCCGAGAGGCTAGCCCAGCGCTCCGGCTCCGGCCCAGGGAGTCTGCGCTCCCGTTGCACCACGCGGCCGCCGCACCCCACCGCGGCCCCGCTCCGCCTGCCGCGCTGCACCGGCTGGGGCTCGACCCTCCTCGCTCCGGCCTGTGGCCGGGCGGCAGCGTCATAGGCATAGGCAAGATTCGCGGTGCCACAGGCGCGAGGGGGTGTAGCTCAGTGGTAGAGCGCGTGCTTAGCATGCACGAGGCCCCGGGTTCAATCCCCGGCACCTCCACGTTTTCCTCCCCGCCGCGAGGGCCCCTTTTTCCCTGTCAGTGCAGACGAGCTAACGGGGAGGACGGACCCCGACCGCCTTTTGCACGGAGCGCCCACGCCTCCAGCGAACAGCGGGGCCTGCGGGAGGAGAGCGACTGGAGCGAACCCGCCGAGCCGTCAGGGCTCGGGGAACGCGGGCGGGCGCCCGCCTTGCACGCCCCCAACCGGAGCCGCAGCCCGCGCGCGCTCCCGCGCGCCCGCTCCCCGCGCCTCCCTCGGGCGCGCGCGCCCGCTCAGCCCTGCCCCCGACGTGTCCAGGCCGCGCCTGCGCACACGGCGCCGTTGCTGGCGGGGCGGGGCCGCGCGGGTTTGTTAAGGTTTTCTCGGTCTTAAGAATGTGGATGCAATGCAGCTTTTAGTGGGGGAAGGTGAACAGTTTCGCTAGCAAAGGAGAATTTCTTAAAATCTTGGTGGCTGCGGAGCTGCTGCCTCGCGTGGCCCGCGGCGACTCTCGTGCGGACCCCGGGCGCCCCACCGCCTGCCTCTCGAGCAGAAACCCTCCGCCCACCGACAGGCAGTTTTATCCTTAAGGATAGTAGTGAAACAAAGTCAGTTTTTCAAATGTTTGGGAACTGGATGAGACCCATTTGTAACTACCCAAAGGGTGCCTGAGGTGGGAAGCTGAAACCTAAATCATAGCTTTCAGGTTTAGGGGCAGAGGTCATAATCAACAAGATTTTTATAAAAGATTCAGCTACCCATAAAGCTTCTTAGACGTTTTCCTAATAACAATTTTGAAAAATTGACAAGAATTTATGATGTTATTTGTGCTTTCATTTAATGCAAGCATCAAATTTCATTTCGATATCCATATTACGGTGCCATATTGCAATATCATATTACAATAGCCACAGTAATTGCCCAGGATATTTTCTAAATCTGTTGTCTCTATTCTTTTGCCTGGCTTTGAACTTTCAGCGATCCTCTTTGCCTCAGCCTCCTTAGTGCTGAAAGTATAGGCGTGTGCCAACTTGGCCCAACTCTAGCTTCAGAATAGGGGTCAATATTTATAATCGATTTATTTGGCGGATGTTGAGTTTTCTGTAGCTCAGGACTGGCCAGGGCAGGTAAATACCCCTGCCAATTTCTTGGTGTAAACCTTGGTGCTGTCACAGCGGCTGACATGCCTAAATTCGGCTGTAGGATGCTTGTGCTCAGGGGGTGTAGCTCAGTGGTAGAGCGCGTGCTTAGCATGCACGAGGCCCTGGGTTCGATCCCCAGCACCTCCAGGCATTGTGGTCCCATGGTGGGCCAGCTGAGTTGGTCTTCTCTTGGATCTCTATATATTTTAGAGACGGGGGTGGGGGCAGCAGCTGAAAAGAAAGACGCTGAGCAAGAGAATATGTTTTTCAAGAAGATGCCAGCTTTTTCTTTTCTTGATATTTATTTATTCGCCATTTTTATTTATTTATTTTTTTTTTTTTTTTTTTTTTGCGGGACCGGGGTTCAAACTCACGATCTTGCACTTGCCACGCAGGCACTTGTGCCTCGGAGCTATCTCCCCAGCCCCTATTCGCCATTTTTAGAGTCTCACTTTGTAGTTCAGGCTGGCCCCAAATTCCAATCTTCCTACTTCCGCCTCCCCAGTGTTGAAATCATCCTTCTGCGCCTCTACACCAGGCTCCCGATATAGTTGGATTCCTCATTTACACGAAGTAGATGCGTGAGCTGCATACAAACCTACGGGCCGGCCTCTGTCCCAGGATGTTTCCGTCCCTCGTTCTTGAGGGCGTGTGCGCGTGAGTGGTGTGGTGACCGCTCTCCCCCTCACGGTCGTGCGGAGGAGCCCCGCAGTGCTGCCAGTCCTGGCGCAGCTGGCAAGCAAGCGCTCCCAGCTCCCAGGCCAGGCAGGGAGGCCCAGTGAGGTTCAGCCAGGCTTGGTGGGGATGGGGCGGGGCGCCTCCCCGCACCCGGCTCTCAGTCCCGTTCCTCGGGGCCAGGGGAGTCGTGTCCTGTGGGCTTCTCCTTGAAGGGCACTTCGTAACACTGGCCCAGGGGACACCGGGGGAGCGGCGGGGGCGGCGAGGGCGGCTGTCCTCATTCCAGACCGTGCGGCGTGCACTGCTGGAGCGTGGATTCCTGGATTCCACCTTTAAACCAGATCAGGCCCGCGGGCGTCGGTGCCGGCGGCGACCTTTCCTCCCTGTAGCCCCACGTCGGGCTCGAGGCACCATCAGCAGTCGCTGAGAGCGTCCCCACGCTTTTGCCCAAGCGAATGCTCCGCCAGCGCTGCCCCCGCCGGTCTCTCAAGGGACCCCCAAGCCCTGCAGGTGTAGCCGTCAGGTGTACCAGCACCGGTTTTCCTCCATAGTTAACCGTCTCGGGGCGCAGACACAGAGCTCGGGGCGCAGAGTGCTTGCTGCTCGGTGCGCCCCGGGAACCTGCGTGGTGCCAGCCTGAGGTTCAGCCATGTGGGTGGCGAGTCGCGCAATGCCACTGGGGCTTGCGTTCGAGTGTCCTGGGTGCAGCAGGCTGTAAAGCAGTCTATGGCTTGACGAGCTGTTTGGCATCTTCTCTTCGGAAATGCATGTTAACTTGCATGCTTAGTTGTTAGGGGTTTTCTTAGGGGTTTGTAGAAATCTTTCACATATTTGAGCTTAGAGTCCTTGGCACATGTCTCAAATCTGTGCAGCTCTCAGTGTAACTGGGAAAAACGGCGAGAGGATTTAGAAATAAAGAGAGGAACGCTGGGGTCGGTGGAGCCCTCCCTCCCCGCCCGAGAGGAGGAGCTGCATTGGTTTTGGCGCTCAGGAGGCAGATTTCAGTTTCCACCTCTCTGCCTAGCAACCTGTGTGCCAGCCGGAACAGCGTGTCTGCTCCCGGATGAACCCCTTGCACGGCCTGTGGCCTGACCACTCCGATGGAGGAAGAGGCTGGGAGGCTTCGTGAGAAGAAAAAGGAAAGACCGGGAGAGGCCGAGCATGGGAGACAGTGCTGCCCAGACAGCTCTGGTCGCTATTGCAAAAAATGCCCCAGGACGGGGTGAACCAGGGAACGTGACACAGTGGTACAGGATCCGAGGAGGCAGAAGGTGTCCTCTGCCTGCGACTGTCCTGTATGTCCTTCAGTGTGGCAGCGCAGAGGACACAGAAGGGAAGCCGCGGGATTTAGGACAATGGGTTTTCTACCCGGACAAATCACATCTTCACTCACCCTCAGGCACCCCACTGAGGCTAGGAGTCTGCGTGGGGCTCATCCGAGGCCCCTCGGGGCTCTGGAAGCCCTCCTGTGTCCTGACAGAGCGCCAAGCCATCCGGGTTCTGCTGCACCTATTGGCCCCCAACAATGTCCTACACACCTGGAAAAAGAAAGAAGCATGTTCCCTCTCACTGCATCTGGCACCCGATCCTACCCAGAGAAAGAGGGGGCAGGGGGAGGGGAGAATACAAGGACAGGAGGGGGCAGGACATCAGGCAGGCAGGAAGATAGGAGGACAGGAGGGGAGAAGGAACACAGGGAAGTCAGGACAGGAGGACAGGAGGACGGGTGAGAATGGGAGGATGGGGGAGAATGGGGGAGGATGGGGGGAGCACAGGGGGTGGGGGAGAAGTGACGAATGTCGCGAACGGGTGGCTCCACCCCGCGGCTTCTCCTAGGAGCAGGAAGCGCACATTGTGTGAGGCATTAACCCACCAGGACGGAGCCTGCTCGTGGGGCTGGTGGAGGTAAGGGGAGGCGGAGAAGCCTCGGAAGGGTAGCTGCTCTCGGCTCAGTACCCCGCCCCCACCCCAGGGTGCTGCGCATTGCTTGGGCAGTGACGCTGGAGCCAAGCAACAGAACATACTGTGACCCTGCTCACACGCTGCCCTCCTGCGCTGCCCCCCCCCCTTCCTCCAAGTCGGGTCTCAGCTCAGGCACCAAATCCTGAGCGGAGCCCCCATTGGATGGGGTGGGCGGGTGGTGTGCGCTGTGGAAGAACACAAACTCAGGCTAGCCCTGTAAGTGGAGGTTTTCATGCTCTGGAGGGATACCTAGTGAGAGCATTCAAGGTGGCCGAAATAGCTCAGCTGGGAGAGCGTTAGACTGAAGATCTAAAGGTCCCTGGTTCGATCCCGGGTTTCGGCAGGCTTGTGTCTGTTTTTGCATAAATCATTGAATACCATCTCTCCTGATCTGTCTGGATATTTATCTGAAGCCCTGGTCCAACTCTCTGTATTTCTAGTCCTTCCTTTTTTCTGGCTCACAATTCACCCCGAACTTGCCTGGGCAGTCTGAGGGAGCAGCCAGCTGCGCTTCTGTGGTCCTGCAGGCATGTGCACGTGCACGTGCGTGTGTGTGCATGTGTACGTACACGAGCGTGTGCTGTCTCCCAGCCTCCTGCTTGTTCCTTTCCAGCAGCCACCGGGCCACCAAAGACAGCTGAGGCAGCAGCTGAGGAAGAGAGAAGAGGAGACCAAGGCTCCCCCCCACCCCCACCCCCATTTGGGTGTCATTCTGAAAACTCCGCCAAGTCCTAGGCCAGAGATCCCCTTGCATTTGTCCCTAAAAGTCTTATTGCTTCTCGTTTACATCTCTGCTCCCTTCAGGTTAATTCCGTAGATGTGAGCTTGCTTTCTCTCTTCCTTCCTTCCTACCTGCTGCCACTCCACTTCAACAGCCATTTGCTGAAAAGTTTGTTTTCCTGCATAAAATTATTTCTCCAACTTTGCCAAAAACAACAAAACAAAGTGAAACCCTGGGAGTCTTCCCCTGGGTGTTTTGGTCTGCTCCGTTCACCTCTCTCTGTTCATTACTCAGATCTGTGCATTCTTCAGATCGCCTGGCTGATTCTTCAAGCACTTTTGTAAATGAGTGCAAAGTAGTTATGTAGCTTCGTGAGTCTCCTTCTGGCAGGTACTTACCTAACCGTGTTCTCAGTGATTGTTTTAAGCTTTGCTAATTCTTCAAATTTATCAGTTCTGGCATACGTTTGTGGATCTACAAAATGTCCTGCCGACCTTTTGGTAGGAGTTTCATTAGCGCTGTGCATGCGTTGGAGAAGGACGTCTTGGTCCTGTTGAACCTGCAAACCGTAAACACAGTGGGATTAGTTATTAAGATAGTGTCAGACTCATTTTATTTTTTGGAATACACCTAAGCGTCATGTGTGGTCCCGCGCTCCTGTAATCCCAGCACTAGGGAAGCTGAGGCTGAAGGATGCTTGAGAGTTCGAGGCCAGTCTAGGATACAGAGTGAGACCTTGTCTTAAGAAAAGCGCTCAAAACGATGGCATTCCTCCCTTAGCACTTCTGAACCTCCGGGCAGGCTGTGTCATCTCCCTTCTGCAGCTCTGGGGCCCTGGGCACTCTAGGCGAGAGCTGGGTCACCGTTTCTTTCTGTAAGTTTTACAGTTTGGAGTCTTAGGTTTAGGCGCATAATCCATTTCTGTTGGGTTTCTTTCCCCATGGATGCTGGATTCCGTGTCCTACGCGATTCCAGTCCTTAGTGGCACCCACAGGACCCCAGAGCCCGCGGGCACCTCTGTCCTCCAAGGGGCACCTCTGAGGGAAGGTCGCCTCTTCCGCCTAGGCGGATTTCTCCTCCAGCAAGGCTTGGGGTTTCACGTCAGAGGGTAAACAGAGTGGACGCCCGCATCGCCCCCTGCAGCGCGGCGAGGGAGCGAATCGGCCTCGCAGGGGCTGCACCCACTGCCCCGGAACCGCCCGCTGCCCGAAGAGCGTCAAACCCTGAACCTGACCCTAAGCCCAGCCCGGACCCCACCGCGGCCCTCTAGGCCTCACCCCGCGGTACGACCAGCCCGCGCCTTTTCTGACTGGGGGTATTACGAGGGGGCAGTTGTGAAATTTGTTCTGGCACGGACGACGAGCAGGATGATTCATAGCTTCATCACTCACTCACTCACTCGCGTGTATGTATGTATGTATGTATGTATGTTTGAGATAGGGTCTCGCCATAGAGTTTATTTTATTTATTTATTTTTTTAAATATGGAACGCTTCACGAATTTGCGTGTCATCCTTGCGCAGGGGCCATGCTAATCTTCTCTGTATCGTTCCAACTTTAGTATATGTGCTGCCGAAGCGAGCACTCGCCATAGAGTTTAGATCAGCCTTGCACTATGTAGCACAGGCTGGCCTCGAACTCCCGGACATCCGCCCGTATTAGCCTCCTGAGGGCTGCGATTACAGGTTAGCACTACCACGCCTCTCATCTTCATTTTTAGGCCGCATTTTTACCCAGTACTGCTTGAGGGGATACCGCCCTTTGTAGCTGGGGGTGTAGCTCAGTGGTAGAGCGCGCGCTTAGCATGCGCGAGGCCCTGGGTTCGATCCCCAGCACCTCCAGGGGCTGAGCGTTTTATTTAGCAGGTTCCCTGTGCAGAAGTAGAGCCGAGGCTCTTGCTTCGGTTTTCTCTCCCGCCCCTGCCCCGGCGCTGGCGCCGTCTCCTCCGCGCCCCGCTCTCTTTCTTTCTCCGCGGCTCCGCTCTGCGGGACTTGATCTGCGTTTCCCAGGACAGCTCCGGGCCTGGTCGTTTTTGGCTTCATCTCGCGCGGACAGCAGTTGTTGGGGGTGCGCAGCCCGTGCGTGATCGCGGGAATCCACAGCCGCTCACCCGGGACGGAGGCGGGCGAGCCCGGGGAGCTGCCCACGAGGGAGCAAGGGGAACGCAAGTTCGTGGTCAGCGTGAGAAGACTCAGCCGCCGCCGCGGGCCCTGCTCCCCGCCGACGCTTGGGGCGGGAACTTGACCATTTCCTAAGCGCCCGCTTCCTTGTGCAACCTCGCGGCCTCGGGGAGCTGTGCCCGACGCGCGGCTTTCGGCGCCCTGTTGTCGAGTGCTCTGTCTTTGGGCCTCTGCCGGTAGGCGCATGGCTTCACCTCTCTCCTGCGCGGTACCAAGGCCCCAGGTGTAAGGAGAACGCCTCTGCCTTCTCTGCGGGCAGAAAAAAAAAAAAAAAAAGGACCAGCAAATGAAAAACCCGAGTGGAGGAGCCGGGGTTTGAACCCGGGACCTCGTACATGCGAAGCACGCGCTCTACCACTGAGCTACACCCCCTGCCGAAGGAAACAGGAGTGAAAGTCGTATCTAAGGCATGATTTCCTTCTTCGGTTTCGCTTATCTTGGCGGCGGCAGGAAGGTCCCTGGGACGCTGACCGAGGTCCTGAACAGGCTGCTTCTGATCGCCAGAAAAAATCGCCACTGTCCCCCAAAACCAGCAGTCGGAGGCGGCGCCGGCTGGTCGCACCGCGGGGTGAGGGTTAGCGGTTACGGATAGGGTCCATCCAGGCTAGGGTTAGGAGCAACCTCAGGGTTTGGGGCCACGACCAGGCCTCGGCAAACCCTCAGCCGTGGACACAGCCGCTCTGGCTGCGCACGACTCGCTCTCTCCTGTCCGGGATTCAGCGGGTCTTGGAGCAAGGGGACCCAGGGCGCGCGCGTCCTCTCCCGGGCGCTGCCGCGGAGGGCGGCCGGCAGGCTTCGCGAGCCCTGCGGCTTGCCATGGTGCCTCGTGGTGTGGTAGAAGTGGCTTAAATTAACGGCTTAATTAAACGTCGCGCCTGAGTAGGCGCCGGTGCAGGCCAGGGAAGGAGAAGGCCTGCAATTCCCACTTCTTGCCTCGGCTCTGGAAGATTTGCTGGCGGAAGCGAGCTCCGGAGCGTGGGTCTCCGAGCCAGGCTGCAGGAAGAGGAACCGGCGTGGACAGAAACTTCAGCGCTGTCGCTGCGAGCCACGCCCTCCGAGCTGCTCCAAGTGCAGTGACCTGGCACACTCCTGCTGTCACAGACTAATCATTTCTTCTTCTTTGTAAGCCAGGAAGCAGTCTCCCCTGGGGGACAGGCGATATCACTGCAGGAATGGCACTGACGGAAGGATAAAGGCTTACACATGGTCCTAGTGTGTAACAGCGGAAGGGTTAAAGGAGAAGTGGCGTACTGTGAGCTGTGAAGGTTAAGACCTGCAAATCTGACCCTGGAGCCACAGGGACGCGATGATAACTTCACTCCCTTTCCTGGGTCACACGCATCTCCTCACCCTGAGATTTTACTGTTTTTAATTTGCAGTGCTTGTACTCCACGTGAGATGGTAAGTGACCTCTGACAAGTCAGCTTCACTCCCAAGTCACAAATGTATGAAATATCACTGAGCTGCCAGGGCAGCTGGGGTTCGTCTTCAGTCTCAGGATGTGGAAGGCAGAGGGGATGGGCCAAAGGAGACTGTTTTAAGGGAGGGTTACTTTTGTTCACTTCCAGTATAAAGTCAGTCCCTCGCCTCCTCTCCTAACTAGCCATTACACCCGCTTAGAGAAAACCAGGGTCATAGAAGAGGAACAAAGAGAACAACTTGGGGAACAGGGCAAACGCTAAACCCCACACTGCCCAGGACAGGCAGACGGTCAACAGCATCCAGGAAATGTAAGTCCTGTGGCAAGTATGTGACATTCTCGTAAAATTTCTGAAAATAAGGTAATGTGGTTACTATGGAAACCTGAAAAACATAACCTGTAAGCAAACTTCAGGTCAGTATGACATTTTGTGGGTCCACATTGGAGCCTAGCTAGGGTGTCTGTCATGGACTGGCTTGCAATAAAATGTCCTTGTTCCTTTACCCTTGATCTCGTGTGAGGGCTGCCCTTGGCTTATGGTCGTCTTCTGCTACAGAGGCAGGGGGCTGGCATCACTGGGGGCCACCTTGGGTTACACAATGAGTTCAAGGGTAGCCTGCCTTAAGACACCAATGAAAAAGAAACCATAAAAATTTGACAAGCTATGAGCTTGCTATGAAATGGGACCCTAGTTCAGCTCAGAGAGTAGCTGTGTGGTTGCTTCCTCCAGGACGCCTACAACACACCAGGTCTTCATGGGACCAAGGGCCATCTTCACAGAGGAGGCAACTGAAATTCCTTACCAAGGCCAGGGTTGAACCAGGGACTTTTAGGTCTTCTCTCAAACACTCTCCCAGCTCAGCTCTCTCAGCGACCCAACGGTGACAATTTCAGCCATTTCCCTTGCACACCTTGTCTCCCCCCAGCTTTCACTGGTGTGTGGCATCCCAGTGTCCGGCTCTCCTGTGTCCTCGACAGGGCATGCCCTCAGACCTCGCAGCAAGCGTGGGTGTTTACAGAGACACAGGAGGGCTCCCAGGCCCTGCGTCCGTCTCAGGCAGTGGCAGTGTGGCAGACCAAGCCCCTGGCGCTGGCAGCTGCCCCACTCCTGTGTGAGAGGAGAAGGTTCTTGGGGAGGCCTGCCAGCACCCCAGGACTTCAGCATCTCAATCAATCAGGCTTCAGCTCAGCCTGTTTCCGATTGGGCTCACTTTGCAGTCACCCTAAGATGATGACAGGGAGATGTGTGTGGGGACAGCAACCCGGCTTTCCGCTATGGCCTCTATGGGGCTGACGTTACAGTGACACCCAGTGACACAGGTGGCGGGTGTCTCAGCTCTTCCTGTCTTATTGCTGGAACAAAATACCCAGCACCCAAAATGAAGGGAGAAAGGCAAGGTTTCCTTAGCCCACAGTTAGTGAATGTTTCAGTCTACACTTAGCTGGCTCCCAGGCAGCGTGGCACAGGGCAGAGCACAGCTGGTTCATGGTGGTGGTAGAGCACAGAGCAGAGAGCACAGGGAGGAGCGGCAGCTCGGCAGCCAGCTGGCCTCTCTCCCCTCCTTACACTGCAAAGGAGATCACCTGCCCCAGGGCGGGTGCAGCACCCACACCCACCACGATCACTCACAAACTCCAGCAGCTGCCAGTTACGGTTTATGTCTAGTTGTCCCCCCAAAGCCTCATGCAGTCATGGGACGGGGCCTTCTATTGATTGAGATTTGACTCCTGAGTCACTGGGTTTATATGTTTTAGTACTGATGATGAGATTATGGGTCTGAATACTGCTGGGAATTATAGGTGTGGCCTGAGGCAGATAGGCTAAGGCAGAGAGCCTGAATGTGGTTTAAAAGAGACAGAGAGACAGACAAGATCTATTACTCCCTGATCCCCTGGTTGGCTGGTTGCCTCTGTCACGTTTGTTGCTGTTCCGCCACCATGAACTGGATGCTCTCTGTCCTGTTCCACTCAGCCTTGGAGCTGGCTGAATATGGACTGAAAGCTCCAGTAACTGTGAGCTAATAAACCTTTCCTTCCTTCATTTTGAGTGTTGGGTATTTGTCCCAGCAGCAAGAGGAACTAAGACACTGCCCCTGACTGCACGAGGCCTTGGGGAGACAACCAGATGCAGCCATAACAGTGGATCACAGACCCGAGGGGAGGGCACCCGTGGCACTGGACAGGGCCGGGCCACACCACGCGGTCCATGGCTGCTGGGCATCAGGCCAGCTCTGAATGTTCCTGGGCAAAAACTATGAGAGGCTTTAGAAATAAAGAGAAGAGAAGGAGCTGAGGTCAGACGGAGCCCTCTGGCTCCTGATGGGAGGAAAGGAACTGCACGGGAACTGCGGAGCCTTTCTCTACACGCTTAGAGCTCCGTCTCAGTTTCAGCCTCTCCTCCTAGCAACCCACGCACGAGCAGGCCCCGCCTGTCTGTGTGGCTGCGGGAGCTCTCCGTGCTGCGGGGCCAGCTTTGTGCTAGCCCTAGCAGGTGATCCATGTCCAGCTTCAGCCGCTCCCTACTTCGCAGATGATGGAGGAGGAGGAAGGACGCATGCGTGGTCTGAATGGACGGGTGGAGCAGGGCAGGTTCAGCAAAGCAGAGAACTACAGTTCATGCCAGCCAGGGGCCCTGAGCCCGTAGTGACCACTGTGGAAAGGGTAGGGCAGCAGGGTGGGGCCCCGAATGCACAGGACCCCTCTGCCGACCACTGTGGGACTCCATTCTAGAGACTGGGTCCGTACCCTTTTTACAGGTTTTGCATCAGAAATAACAACTTTAAAGTTCTCTGTGTTCTCCCAAATCTTGCACCCTGCTCTCCAGTCTCCTCTAAAATGCTCCATCCTGAGGGAGCTCAAACGCTAAACCCTAAAAGGGCAGGTGGCAGAACAGGCCTGTCGGTCACCGCTTCTCTCCTCGGGACCAGGCTCAGAGAACTCACGGGGGTGCACCGCCTGGCCCACAGGGGCAGCAACCAGGCAGAAGCCTGGCTCACACGTGTGTGGAAAGAGCAAGCAGCTTGTTTGTGTTTTTAATGTCATGAAGCGCTCTGGAAGACGCCATGAGCAGCAGAGCGCAAACCTCACCGTGGTGAAGTGAGCAGATGCTGGCATGCGGCAGCTGAGGACAAGGAGGAAAGCAGGTCGCCAGGAAGGGTCTGCAGTGAGGGGCATGGCCCACGGCAAGCATGAGGAGAGAGACCCCGGCACAGAGGGAGGGGCAGGGTGCTTGCTCCCTGAGCCCCAATTCACTGTGGGGGAGCCACAGCTAAAACTTGCAGATCCCCTTCCTGCTGTGACCCTAGAGGCCTTCCCTGAGAGACCCCCCAGTGGAACCGAGCCGTGGATGCAGTGGACTCCAGGGGTAGGTGAGTTACTCAGGCTAAAGAGAGGGTGCCTGCCCACAGCCATCCTGGAGACGGGCGCCTGAGCTCAGAACTCAGAGCAGGAACCGAGCTGAAGCTGCAGGAGGCATGGGGAGAGTTGTGCACGGGACGAGGGGGGCTTCTGCCCCAAGGTCAGAAGTCAGCCCTGACTTTGCAGCAGCTAAACGGAAGGCTTGCCAGGATGACCCACTGCCTGCCCCAAATGTCTGGCTAGCTTGCCGGGATCAATCGGCATGGAGCTGGGCTCTGGTGCACTGTGTCTACGGTGACAGCAAGGACATGCCCCAGAGCAACATTCATTTCTTATTTCCTTTTTTTTTCTTGTCTTCTTGACTGCTCCTGTTTTTATAAGCGTGAATATTATATCTAGTTTTGTTATTGTTCTGTTGTTGTTGTGTTTGCTCTTCCTCTTTCCTTCTGTCTCTTCACCCGTCCCAACGCTTGTGTGACCTCTGTCCTGTGGCCTTGCCCCTAACCTTTCTCCTTTTCTGATTCTCTATTTGCTCACTAATCCCTTTGTAATTTCCCCCCTTGAGTGTAACATCACCAGACTGAGCGCATATTTTCTGTATACAGTTTTTCATTTCTTTTAGATTTTATTATGTAAGCACAAATCTACTTCACAGATTAAAGATGAAAAATTAATCATTCTCCCAGTTTGTCACTGTGACGGCTGATACGCTGTGCCCACGTGGGACGTGTAGACGTCCACTGAACAACACAAGAGGCAGCCGGGGGCCTCCTTTGTGACCATCCTGGTCTTCTGCAAGAGGAGAGCAGGGAGAGGGTGTGTGTGCAGCACCTGCCCTAGGCGGTGGGAGCCCGCATAAAGTGTGAGGGGCGCGAGGCTCGCCCGCTCTTCCTCCCTGCTCCTTCTGCTGCTGGCGCTGTTCTCTGCCGCCTTGAGTTGTCGCCCTCACCACGCTGTCGGGTATTTTATCTCAGGAATGACAGAAAAGTAATCATGCCATCACCTTCCAGGCTGTGTCTGATGTGATGGTTACTGCTGATTATACTACTTAAGCCAAGGTGGCATAATTGTCCTAATCAGTTGCTACTCCTGGTGTGTCAAGACTGAGATTGCCTAAGGGTTCTAGAAACACTGTAAGCCAGGGACAAAGAGCCAGGAGCTGGACCAAGCAGGCAGCAAACTCTCCTCTCCAAGAACATCAAGAGGTAGGATTTTGCAAGACCCGACACTCAAGAGCTAGCTATACGGAGAGCCATCCCTTGCTCTCAGGTAGGAAAAGCCAATGGAGTAAAAAGGGCCATACTTCCAGACTGTTACACAGACTTAATGCAACTTCGATCAAATTTTTTTTTAATTTTTAAATTTTATGTATTTATTTTTTCTTGTTTCAGAACCTCTGTTTGTTTATTCACTCATTTTTATGGCCGGCTCAGCCTGCCCCGAGGGCAGGGCTGGCGCAGCATGTGGGGATCGAACTGCAGTCCCTGAAGCTGCCCAAGCTTTCCCAAGCAGGGGCTCTAGACCACTGAGCCATCCCGCCGGGCCCCAAACTTCGATCAAAATTACAAAAGCATATTTTATAAAATTAAAAAAGAACAGTCCTAAAATTCATTTGGACCTGGAAGAGACCCCAAGTAGCAAAGACATTTCTGGGCAACAAGGTAAGGCAGGGCCTCCCAAGCCCTGTCCTGAAATCAGACTACAATTGCTGGGATAAAAACAGCATGGGTTTTGGTAAAAATCAAATGGGATCGATGGAACAGATTAAAAGATGCAGAAACCACTCCAGATATATTTCCCCACCTTATCTTTGACAAATGTACCCGGTGCATTAACTGGAAGAAAGATAGCATCTTTGCACTAAACTAAAATGCACTTAACTGAAGTGGAACGGACCAGCCAGGCATGGTGGCACACAGCTGCAACCTAGGAGCAGCAGGCTGAGGCAGGGGGCTCTCTGCAAGTCCACGGCTAGCCTGGGCTACAGAGTGCATTCAAAATGCTAAGCCTGAGCCATAGAGTAACAGTCTGTCTCAGAAAGACAAAAGAGAAAACAACGGAAAGAAAAGGAGATGGGTCAAATATTGGGAGCCTCAGGAAACCAGGACTTTCATCAAGCGTGTGTAGGTGGGACTGGGCTTCCCTGCCTGGAGCAGGAAGCTGCCCCAGTGTGAGAAACACATCCTGTTGAGAAAAGCATCCCGTCTGGTTCAGGCCAGCTATTGGTTGCTGGGCAGCCTTGTGTTATGGGATGCAAACTTTGTAGAAGTATAAATAAAGGATCGTTTCTGTGAGTTGAGTTAGTCTCACCCGTCAGGCAGACTGGTGACCATCTAGCCCAGTGGTTCTCAACCTGTGGGTCACAACCCCGGCAGAGGTAGAACAAACACATAATGCTGTCAGGTATTTACGTTCCAAAGCATAACTGTAGCAAAATTATGGTTTTGAAGTAGCCACCAAAATTATTTTTTGGTTTGGGGTCACTGCAACAAGAGGAGCCCTTAGCAGTGTGAAAAGCCACTCAAAAGTGTGGGAGGAAACTGCCGGCGGCTCCTCAGACAGAGGGTGGCTATCTAGAATATGTTTTAAAAAAATTGAAGACTTAATCCAAAAATGGGCATCTGAGATCAATATGCGCTTCCTAGATGAATAAGCACAAATGGCAAAAATGTAAAAAGGTGTTCAACATCACTGGTCCTTCAAGAGATACAAATTAAAACAAAGCTGAGATCCCATCTCACCCCAGGAGGAATGTTTATCATCAGGAAGCCAACCCATAATAAATATTGCAGAAAAACGAACTCTTCTCTACTTGGTGGGAGTGTACACTGGTGCCGCCACTGTGAAAATCGGCGTGAAGATGTGCCAGAAACTAAAAGAAGAAGATGCATTCCACCCAGCTGCGTATCTCCTAGCCAAATCTGGGAAAGAACCCAAATACACATCAACTGATCAATGGATAAAGAAGCTGTGGTTTGTTTTCCACTATGGAGTATTGTTATCCAGGAGGGAGGATGAGCTTGAGATAGCTCTGGTTAAATGGGCGCGCCTTGAAAACACACTGTCAAGTGAAATAAATTGGTCACACACGCACAAACCCTACATGGCCTCTCTGCTGGGAGAGTCAGAAAGCATATGTGAGCCCGGAATGTGTAACAGAGATTGGGAAATGGAAGGAGATTGCTTAAATGAGATGAGAAATAAGCAGGGGGAAATAAGGGAGCAGAAAAACTAATACAAAATTGGAAACTTTTGTAAATGAGGGGAGGAGGGCTTAAGGACATGGGAGGGGAATGGGAGAAAACAAACTGTATCATGTACAGATATGATGAATGTCATTGTTATGTGTGTCTAAAATGCACCAACAAATTTAAAAATGCAAAACAAATGCTATGAAAAACTTTAAAGTCAGGAGGCTGAGACAGGAGGAACACTGTAAGTCTGAACTGCATAGCCAGACCCTGTATCAAATAACTAAATTTTTAAAAATCAACTCTTCAAATGCCAGAAGGGTTAAGAAACTTGCAGGTGCAAACCTATTGACTGGGAGGGTGAGAAAGGAGGGCTGCCTCCAGTTCAGGGTCTGCCTGGGCTACACAGCCAGACCCTGTCTCAAAAGAAAAGCAAAACTCACTGCAGTTATGGAACATTTGACTATGTATATACAATTACCTTCTCTTAGATCAAAGAGAAGAAATCTGTTGTACTGATAGCCATTAGCAAATTTATCATGTTTACATCTTGTGCTCTGTGTAACTACAGTGAGGACGACAATATGCATTGTATCAATTATTGGGAATGTATTACTAATGTGCTTTGAAATAGTCACATTGTAATTGCTTATTAAAAGTAATAAAAAATTAAGTTGGGTTACAGAAATAGCCTTGTGGCAACATAAAAAAAAAAAGAAAAGAAAAGAAAAACTGAAAGAGTATTGCTGGCAGATAGAGTGAAAAGACCTGCGTCAGGAAACCCTGGATGCTTTTACCAAAGAAGTGCAAAGTTCCCTGGTCCGCAGGAGGTGCCAGGACTGAGCCCTGGGCCTCAAAGGTGCGCGCGCTGCACCTCGGAGCCACACCCCCTGGTCACGCCTGGGTCTGTCACTACTGGAGAGGCACCCTCCCTGTGCCTGTGAATTTTGAGAACTGGGGTCTACCGTACATCGATCCCTCCTGTCCGGCCCTGTTCTCTCTGATCCTTCTGACTGATTTTATTGTACCTAGCATCGGCGTCAAGCAAAGGTGACCAGATGGCAGGAAGGCACAGTGCAGGGAGCCGCGCCCGGCCGGGACCCTGCTCTGGAGCTCCGCTTCTCTCGGGTTGGTCGCCTGGAATCATGGATGCTGTGCATAGTCAGAGTGCAAATCAGATCAACAGAGGCCGAGGAGGAGCACTTCAAATTCAAACAGAAGCAGATAAACAAAACAGTTAGGAGTGTCCCTCCCTTTCTTTCCTCCTGGCACTCCAATCCCAGCAATGCAGAAAACACATCTCGGCCACCTGGCCCTGTGGGTTGGCCAGGGTCTGCGCCCATGGAACCTGGCTTTCTGGGGGCACGGAGAGCAGCCTCACCAGCTGGTCTAGGGCTGCGCCCCAGTGAAAGAAGGTCCCCGGAGCTCTCGGAGAGGGGCCTGGATTGGCTGCCTCTGCCTGACTGCTTGGTCCTGCGTGCCCTCTCCCTGCCCTCCTCCCCCGCCCTCTCACGCTAGTACACAGCCCTGGCTCAGTGTCACAGAGCGGCGGGGACGCCAGTGCCACCGCAAGGGCGCGCAGGGCCTCCAAGCTGCTTCCCTCGGGTGTCCTCAGCGTGGCCCCTTCTCTGTACCCTCTAAGGGCCTTGGACTACCGGACTCTCAGAGTGGGTTACAGGGTCATGGCAGAAGCGCCCGGGTCCCCAGACCAGAGTGCTGGCGTGAGTCCCTGGTGATCAGGGCTCTTCTAAGCCATGGGACTCAACGGGTCCACAAACGGGGACCGGTGTGTGCGTGCAAGGGCATCAGAAACAGCCGGGTAGAAGGCAGACTCTGTTGTTGGCTTCGGTCTGCTAATTCCAAATTGGAGGTGTGTAAAACAGGATTCTAAGCACTTGGGGGTGTAGCTCAGTGGTAGAGCGCGTGCTTAGCATGCACGAGGCCCTGGGTTCGATCCCCAGCACTTCCACTGGTGTCCTAGTCCTACCTTTAATTTTTAACTCTCTTGACCAACTGATAAGACATGCCACATTGTTCTCCACTGAGTGTTTTCACTGGTTAAAGCTTTCAGAGTGAGAGGACCCTGCAGAAGGGTGTTGGCTTAGTGGAAATGAGCTCCAGGCTGGCAAGGCACGAACACCAACTCCAGACCTCAGTTTCCATTCCCTAAAGCCACCCTACGAACACCCAAAATTAAAGAAGGAAAGGTTTGGTTGGCTCACAGTTTGTGGGGATTTCAGTCCATACTTGGCTGGCTCCAAGACAGGGTGGCACGTGGCAGAGGGCAGCAGTTCATGGTGACAGGAAACAGGACAACAGCAAGAGCAAAAGGCAGGGGCGGTGGCAGCAGAGGTGGGGGCAGAGCCTCTCTCCCTTCCTTGTGTTGCACTCAGTATCCATGGGTGTCATGTTCACACCCAGGACCCCAGCACTGAATCACGAGTTCATCGCCACTCTGCAAGCCTGCCCCAGTGACTGCATGAGGCTCTGTGGGGACACCTAGATCCAAGCCGTGACTCCCTCTGTAGTGTTTGTTGGGCACAGTACACAGCGCCTACAGCCATCTGTGAGCGCCTATTGTTGCGCCATCACCAGCCGGCTCAGCCCTGAGGCCCTCTCCATCTCGCAAAGCAGACTCAGGCTCTGCTCACCGTTGCCTCCGCCGTCCCCCTCACCCTGCTGCTGGCAACACCCCTCCGTTTTGGAGCCTGTACCTTGACAACGCCCGAGCCTCCTCACACAGGTGAAATCATTTGCTTTTCTGCTACTGCCTTATTTCTCATCAGCATGATGTCCTCAAGCCGCCAGTGTGACAGCGAATTCGGAATGGCTTTCCTGAACAGGAGTGACTGTCTTATTGTGCGCACACACCGTTTTGCTCATCCGTTTGTGCATGGCAGGACACTTACACTGCCACGATTTAGCCACTGTAGATCCTGCCACTGGGAGCAAGGAGCACAAGTGCGCCGGGACCCGCTCTCCACTTACTGTAGTGTATACTCACGAGGCAAGCTGCTGGTCACGTGGCAGGTAGATCTACCCTGGAAACGTTTCGCTACTTCCCCCACAGCAGCGGTACCATTACGTTGTCACCGACAGTGACAAGGTTTCCGGCTCCCCCATACTCTTTTCATTAACACTTGCAGCCGTCCTACCAGCTGTGAGATAGTCGCTCGCTGCAGGAGCGATCTACTGATTTACACTCCCCTTATAATTAGGATGCCCAGGGACTCCATGCGCTTACTGGCCGTAAGCAGTTTCTACTCCGGTTGCCTGTTGTGATCTGTGGTTTTTCTGGTTATTGGTAGGTCCTTTGCTTGCTCTCCCGAGGGACTGCGAGGGGCTCCAGGCTTCACCGCGGCCCGGGTGCGGAGCCCTGCCCCGTGGACGAATCCACCCTCACCATCACCTCTGCCCCAGCCTCGACCCGCACTGCCTGGGCCTTGTCCGGGGAGGGACTCCAGCACCGCCGCCCCGTCCTGGAGACCCGGCTGCGCCGCGAGGGGTGGGGCTGCCCGCAGACCTAACTCCGAGGGCGGCGGGGCTGGACGCGCGCGACGCTGCCCCCCCCCTCCCCCGAGCAGCGGCGCCGGGTGGTGTTTGGGTCGTGGCCCTGCGCTGAGCCGCGCGGACGGTCGCCTAGGGCCCGCGGAGCCAGGGGCGGAGCGCTCGCGCGGGGCGGAACGGCGAGAGGCGCGGATGGGACGTGGAGTGGGTGGGTGCGGACGTGGGGGGCGCGGATG
>PVJA010028071.1:0-27956 GCA_004027025.1 Myocastor coypus
TTTTTTTTTTTTTTATTTTTTATTTTTTTGTATTTTTGTTTCTGCTATTTTTTACTCTTAAAAAATAAATAAACAAATTACTTACTTACTTTTTATTGTGTTTTTCAGTACTGGCAGTGGAAGCCAGTTCTCTCATGCTAAACCACAGCATCATTCGTTATATAATTTTATGTTTTTATTTTGAGAAAAAGTCTTGATACCTTGAATTAACGATCATCAGAAGTTAGAAATAATGAAGTTAACTATCAATGAATAGACAAGCATAGTATGTCAGTACAGTAGAATAAAGCATGATAATAAAAATAAATGTATTATTTGTTTTGTTTTGTTTTTTGTATTTTAGGGAGGAGTCTATCGGGTGTTCGGGGTCTCACAACTAGATCCGACTTTTAGTGATCCGCCTGTTTACAGCCTCCCAAGAGTTGGGATTATAGGCACGCACCACCACATCCAATCTAAAAGTTGATAAGGATTTTTTTTATTGTTGTTGGCTAGCTCGGGCTACCTAAAGGGCAGGTCAGGTAAGGTATGTGATACCGGGGGTCGAACCCCCATTCCCTGCACCTGATAGTGTTTGCTTGAGCAGGTGCTTAAACAACTGAGCTAAGCTGCAGGACCCTGCAAATGTATTATTTGAGATAAATAACAAATTAATTAAGCTGAGTGAAAGAAATGATAAAAAATGAATGACCATTGGAATTATATAAAATACATTGCACACTTAAAATATAATAACACATAAGCATGAGTAATTTCTAGGGATAGGGAGCAGGCAAAAGTAGCAGATACATGAAGAGGCTTTCGGAGGTGGAGGATGTGTACGTTGCGTTACCCACCATGGCTTTGTGGATGTACGTGCATAACACAACTTATCAAACTTGTATTCTTTGTATACAGTGTATTCTCTTTGAATTTTACTTAAATCCATAGAAAAAGAAATGCTGCTTGCAAATATGGTATGTATCAGAATAATTAGTTACAATAATTAACTTGATTGCTTCATAAAGAAAGAATACTTAGGCCCGGCAGGATGGCTCAGTGATCTAAAGCGCCTGCTTAGGAAAGCTTAGGTGGCTGCAGGGACCACAGTTCGATCCCCGGCACCACATGCTGTGCCAGCCCTGCCCTCAGGGCAGGCTGAGTCGGCCATAAAAATAAATAAACAAACAAACAAAAGTTCAAAAAAATTTAAATTTAAATTTAAAAATATATTGAAAAAAAGAAAGAATACTTGAAATACTTTGTTAAGAATTGACTTTTTCTCAAGAAAACTATAAACCCTCGGAAGCAAATGCTATCATAGTCATCTTGTACATATAGTACCATGGCTGGCACACAGTACTTGCTTAGTAAATATTTCTACCCAAACGTTTACCATTTCACTCACAGCAGAAAGGACACCATGAAAGAAAACATACTTAAAACCAACTAGCTGATGTTTGTTTAAAAACCATCTTCAATCTGTTTCGTTTCTGGGTCCTTAAAAAGAACAAACAACATCTGTCATTTTGTGCATTACTGGTTTAAAGAATGTGTTTAAGAAATGTAACGTTCATTAAATATGCAAATTATTTCCCAGTCAGTCAAAAGGATTAAAAATTATGTATTAACTTATTAATGTCAAATCCTTTAAACATATTAAATCATTTTATACATACATATATATATATATATATATATATATATATATATATATATTCTGTAGAGGAAATGCCAATCTTCTGTCTCCTTATTTACAGTAAAGTAACCATATGTAAGAAACTTTAAAAAAAGCCCTACCAGGACTACTGTCTTTCACAGAAGCCTTCATGTGGTTGCAATCTGACTGCCACCCCTTAAAGGAGGAAGGTTGAACTGGGTTTACAATTTCAAGCAATTCATTTGGTGGCCACCTAGTGTTCAGGCAGAAACTGCCCAGCATCTGGCTAGCACAGATGCTTCGTTCATGGCTGCTGGGCAGCAGAGCAGGGCACAGAGCCAGACAAAGAAGGGCCAGGTACCGCGTAGAGCCGCTGAGGCTCTGCCACCAGGACCCACGGAGACCTGCCTGCCCAGAACTGAGCTCTATTACCACGCTAAGCTTTAATCTGGTCTAGCTGACATTGCGGGATTAATAATTACATATTACAGTTGAAATTGTCTCTCTGCTGTGCCCATATTCTTCTGGTTAAAGTTCAAGTTAAAACATCAAGATAGAAGGGGCCAGGGAGATAGCTCAGGGGCACAAGTGTCTGCCTGGCAAGTGCAAGGTCCCGAATTTCATCCCCAGCTACACACACACACACACACACACACACACACACACACACACACACAAATCAAGAGAGTTATTTCAAAAATAAGTGTATTAATTTTTTATTGTCTCAGTTTGCCAGGAAGATAGGAAAATGACAAAAAGGTCAGTTCTGACTCTCATACTCTAATTTTCTGGTAGAACTGACTTAAAATATAATTCTTCAAAGAGAAATCTCACTATAGAGAAAAATAGGTATAATACTTACCTATCCAAACGTGAACTTGAATATTTCAAAACTGTTCTGTGTTCAAGCAAAATAGTGCATTTGAAGCAGATGTGTTTTCTTTCTTTCTATCTCTCTATACATATATATATATATATATATATATATATATATATATGATGTTATTTAAACTTTCCTATGATCAGGGGGCTTCCTTTAGACACATATCTTGGGTGAAGAAGGTACAAAAATATTATAAAATATTATAATATTGTATTTTCATTGCAGATTTAGATTTATTTTCCTTCCAGAATTAACTTCATTGATTGATTTTCCTATCTTGAATTTAAACTGAAACTGTACACTGTCCAGAGATGCATTTGTCATGAGAAAAAGGACTGTCAGTTGGCTTCTGCACATGGTGAGATGGGGCACCAGATCGCTTAAGCCATCGCAGCATAGGGGACCTTGAGGCAGAGCCCCATCCTGCCCTTTGTCTGAAATTTCAAACACTCTCAGAACCATGTGTGAGAAAACCAGAGCCGTCTCTGTCCTGGTCAAACAAACCAGTGCACTCTAAAACAGAGTACTCAGGAGAATGAAGCAGGAGAATCACTGCAAGTTCAAGACCACTGTAAAGTGAGCTCAAGGCCAGGCGCAACTATGTAGCAAGACCCTTTCCCAAAAAGACAACAATAGATAGATAGATAGATAGATAGATAGATAGATAGATAGATAGGATAAGATAAGATAGATAAACAAGAGGGTGAAAAACTGTTCCCACAGCCCTGAAGGCTTATATTTTAGGGTCCCTGAGCTCAGTTTATACAACTGCTTAATATCTTCCTCTTTGCTCTCAAAATGACAGTGTATAAAGACAGAGAAAATTAGGAGTGAGGCTGAAGAACCATTCTGCAGTCATGTGACCTTTGAATGGCTTCTTTCTAGACACTTTTCAGATGTATTCGTCTATCATTAAAAGCTGTTTTCTGTGTCTATAAAGAAAAACTATTTGGGGCGCGGCGTCATGGCTCAGTGGTCTAAAGCGCCTGCTTGGGAAAGCTTGGGAGGCTTCAGGGACCACGGTTCAATCCCCGGCACCACATGCTGCGCCAGCCCTACCCTCAGGGCAGGCTGAGCCCGCCATAAAAATGAGTAAATAAACAAATAAAGGTTCTGAAACAAGAAATAAAAAATAAAATAAAAAAATAAAAACTATTTGAAAAAGTTTATTTTAAATAAGACAAGACATAATGAGTACAGCAATTTTTAAATTTTTTGTTTATATTTCCTCATGTCTAGCAAGGTAAGGTGAGTAAACTAAAAAATTCAAAATTGGTCGCACCAATTTGTGTTTGACATTACTTGAGACATGCTACATAGACTGAATTCTGGCTACTGCTAGACAGAATACATTGGATCCCTATGTTCCAAGTACAATAAATTCTCTGTGACCTCAAGGCCCAGGTGCGTGAAGGTCCACCCACCTGAGCTCCTCAGCCTAATGCCTCTGCCTAATTTCTGCTACTTTCAGATCTTGAATATTGCTCGCTTCGTGTTGAGGGTTCAGCACTCACGTTGATTCTCCCTACCATCCTAGATTCTAAGCCTTATTAACCAGTCATGAAATGCTAATCTCAAAATTCTCTTAGTAGAAAAAGCCAATGACAAGTGTCCTGATAAATGAAGTGGGGACAAATTGATAGACATGCGTAGCAAAAGACAGAGAATATGCTTAATTATGGACAGAGTATAGAAAGAATATATAGATATAGATAGCTATAGAGATAGATAGATAGATAAATAGATAGATAGATAGATAGATAGATAGATAGATAGATAGATAGATTATATTATATAGTAATTTGGAGACAAATGTGTTTAGGGCTTATTGTATTCTTACTGTAACAGATTGCATTAAGAGCTGGGGAGATAGCTCTGTGGTATAAGTGCCTACCTGGCAAGTGCAAGGTCCTGAGTCCAATCCCTGGTACCCCCCAAAAAATAAATAATAATAATAATAGATTGCATGAAAAGAAATGATGGGCCAGCCTGATAGCTCAGCGAAGTAAAGTGCCTGCTTCAGCACAGCTCAGGGACCCAAGTTTCATACCTAGCATGTCCATGGCGGCCCCACTCCTAGGGCGCACTGAAATGGTGATTGAGACTGGGCATAGCGGCGTGCGCCTGTAATCTCAGCATTTTGAAAGGCTGAAAACAAGAGAATCACTATGAGTGATCTACATAATGTGACCCTGTAGATCCTGTATCCCCTGTCCTAAATGCAATAAATAAATAGATTAATTAATTAATTAAATGAGATCCTCCAACTTATTATATAAAAGGCTAAGAAGCTATATCTCTATACTCAATGCTGTAGCTGTAGCAGATTTGTTTGTTTGCTTCCAGTAGAAAAATATCAAGAGATTTGAAGAGGGAAGCCCTCTTCAGCTCAGAGTATTTTTTTTTGAAGGACTGGAGATTGCCCTAAACACATTTGTCTCCAAAGCCCGAATAAATGCACCTGTAAAAATACTATGTGAGAAGGGAGGAGATGGGGAAAGGATGGATGGAACAAGAAAAAAAAAAGAGAATAGAAGGGAAAATTGTAACCAAAGTACATGAATATGGGAAGAAGAGTTGGAGGTAGGAGAGGGGAAGGAGATATAAATCCAGCTGCACAAGCACAAGTTCCCCATGCTGAGTGTGAACATTATGTCTATCTAAAAAGAGTTGGACATGGTGGCACACACCTGTAACCCCAGCACTCAGGAAGTTGAGGCAGGGAGATCACCATGAGTCTGAGGCAGGCCTGGGCTACACAGTGAGTTCAAGGCCAACCTGCACCAATAGCAAAGCTTTGTTTAAAAATAAAATAAGATAGTTAAATAAAATAACAACTAATAGAAGGTATAAATTATGCCATTTTCTATTGACAGTTAGTTAAGGTGCAAGCTGGGAGAATCCACTATTCTTAGGCTGATAGGGAGTTAAGGGGCTAGGAAGATAGCTTGGTAGTCTAAGCACCTGCCTAGGCAAGCACAAGGACGTGGGTTCAATCCCTAGTACTGCCTGCCAAGTAGGCCCCAAACTGGGCATGATGGCTCACACCTGTAATCGCAGTGCTGGGGAGGATGACACAGGAGGATCATTATGAGTCTAAGCTTTGTAGTGAGATCCTATAGCAAAGAAAGAAAGAAAGAAAGAAAGAAAGAAAGAAAGAAAGAAAGAAAGAAAGAAAGGAAGGAAGGAAGGAAGAAAGAAAGAAAGAAAGAAAGAAAGAGAAAGAAATAGAGAAAGTTAAGAATAACATAAATTCAATAAATGCAGAAATTTGAAGGGAAAGAAAATAATAATAAATACTTCTATGAACTATATGAACACTATAATTTTCTGTGCATAAATGAGAGCATATTATCTTGCTATGCCTAAACAGATAATAAACACAAAAGGATGTCCCCATGGGAAAATTGTTTCTAGCTACTTTTGAGAAATGACAGTAAATTGCATATGTGAATACTTGGACATCCGAGCTAAAATGTGTAAATAACATTGATTTTTGAAACATTTATTTTAGTATCTTTTTAAAAAAGCTATTATATTTCATAGTTACAAGTACCTTAACAAGTTGAGCATTTATTCACAAAGCTGGGTTAAATGTAGAGTTCATTGTAGTCAATGAATAGGAAAACACTTTTATGAGAGAACTAAAGAATAATATATAATTATAAGTTAAAATGGTTCTTACTAATTAGAATTAAAGCTATCACATTGACAAGGCTCAAACTGAGGTACAAACTACTGTTCTATTTCTTGCCAGAAGATGTACAACCTTGAGAAAGTTGTTTTGATTCTTTTCAAAAGAAAAAAATCAAAATGAAAATAAAACCAATCTGGTAATTTTGTGAGGTTAAAATATATAACTACTTTTAATGTAAGCACTTAGAATACTGTCTGTCATACAATGATATATTCAGCTGTAGCAATGAATGGTACTTAACAGTTGTACATCTTATGAGTACTTAGCAGTTAAGAATTAAGCACACCATACCTGTAAATGAGGTCTGAATGTGGTCTGCCCTAAGTTCTGCTTTAAGAACTGACCAATAATAAGTTATTCCTCTGGCAGATGGCAGGAGTTACCTGGTACCCACATCTACAGTGATGTGACATACCAAGAGCTATCACTGCTATGGACAGTGAACATGTCAGTGCTTTGCAGATGTCCCAGCCCTAAGATATAGCCTGGGACCATTCTTTTATTTATTCTTTTGTTGATTTGTTTGCTTTTTGAGACAGGGTCACACTATTTTGCTTAGCCTTAAAGCCCTGAACTCTTAGGCCCAAGGCACCCTCAAGCTCCAGCATCCTACAGTGCTGAGACGACAGTTTTTGCCATCAAGCCCAGCAAAGGATCCTACTCTTTAAATTGAATTTCTCCCTGCAGCACGTTAAGCTCATTTCAAAGTATAAAGCTATAGATCTATTTATATTCTCGGTGTCTCACATAAGGGAAATTGCAGCATTCAAGCTTGTGCATCTGATTTATTTCACTTAGCATTTTGGTCTCAGGGTGCATCATTTTCTTACAGATCAAATGGAAAGGGGACCAAGGGACAGGGACGGAGGTAGAGAGGAGGAAGTTAGGGAAAGGTAAAAGAATTACGACATGCAGTTGTGCATACATGCCACCTCCCCATGACAAGTACAATCATTGTGCATTTCAATCATGTACTAGTAAAAAATAACAGTTAACATGTACAAAGATACATAATTATAAAAATGACGTCCAAGGGATGATACTGTTAAAACAATGGTATGTTAAGCAATAGCACGATTCTTATGCAGTAAACAAGTTGAATTGTTCAATGGAATGAATCTATTTAGAAAAATAAGTACTTATAAATTTCTAAAGTTCAAAAGGAATCTGGAATCACAATGGGCTGCAGGAAAGAAAAGTGAGCTCTATTTCTTTAAAAGAATATCAAGAGGTATTCTGAGAAACACATATACAGCCTGATAATACAAATGAACATAGTAATTTTTCCTAGCATTTTCTCATTTCTAGAGCTACCCCAAAATTCTTTGCATTTTGTGGGTATTCAATAAATGTTTGTTAAATGATGATTTAATTAAAGAATCAGCATTACGTAGCTAGTAATTTAAAATAAAATAAAGCAGAAGAATATCAGTTGTAAGAAGTTTATCAATTCATGTCAATTCACAGACTCAACATATTAAATTTAGACAGGAAAAGAGACTTACTCAATGTTATTTAGGTAGCTAATGACCAGGCTGCAACCAAATGTTAAACCTCAACTGCCAATTCAACTGCAAAATATATAGAACATGAAAAAATAGAATTCATTAAAAATATATGTGGAAATGTAACATATCAAGAATTTATCAATAGGCTCACTCCAAGGAAAAGTTATTAATAATAAACTATTATTCCCCTAGAATGCTTTCAAGAAATGAAACAAAGAAAGTTACTATCTTGTACACTGAACTGAATGCACAAAATAAAACGAGCGAGGGCCACACGGGGGCAGATTAAACAAGGGTAGAGGGTGAGCCTATAGACTCGAGTCAAGGTGCATGTGTTAGTCAATTTGCACTTCTACTTATTAAGTAAATTATCTTGGACACTCAGTAATCTCTCTGTTGGTCTCAATTTCCTCCTCTACAAAATAGAAACAATAATAATAATGCATTTTATATTGAGAGGTGTGAGAACTATGAATAAAAATCTCTCTCTGTCTCTCTGTCTCTCTCTTCAAATAATGCTTATCATTGTTCTATAATAGGGAAAAATAGGAAATACATGAAGCTGTTATTAATACAACACGAACTTATTATTAAATCAAGCCACAAAATGTTATCATAAGAGTAGAAATCACTTTATTCTAGTGAGGTAGGTAGTACAATCCCAAAACTCTGGGAGATTGAGACAGGAAGATTGCTGGGTCATCTATATCATAGGAAACTTAGCAACTTAGAAAGATCCTGACTCAAAAAAAAAAAAAAAATATATATATATATATATATATATATATATATATATATATATATATATAAAGAAGGGTTGGGGCATAGTTCAATGAAAAGGCCTGGCTTTAATGTCCAGTACTGCCAAAAAAATATAAATAATCTCTTTCATTCAAACCTTTCGAAAGGCTTAGTAGAGACATTCATTTTCATTGTAGAATATGATGACTTATAAAGATGATGGTACAAAGTGATATAAAAAGTAATAACAGCATTTAAAATTTTGAAGTTCTAAATACCATTTTCAAACACTTGAAAAAACCATTTCCTTGGAAGGAACAGGTAAATGATAAGGTCTATAGACTAAAAGAAGAAAAGAAGTGAAGGGAAAATAAGTACAAGACATGGTTTGAAATGTTTCAGAAACTAGCTCCAGCTCATTCAACAAGTCCTGGACCTGCTCTGCCCAGTGTTCCCAGCGCTGTGGCAGAAGTCGGCCTCAGGGGTCCACCCCTCAGCAGGACTCTGCATGTGGGGAGCCCTATCCTCCTGGATCCTTCAAATGTCTTTGAAAACAGATTTCAAAGACATGAGAATACCAGTAACAGAAATAAAAAGACAATAGCAAGCTTTAACTCATATAATTTGTACATCAAGTCAAGAGAAATAAAACAAAAATAGAGAGAAATAGGGTGCTGGAGTTCAAGCAGCATCAAGAACTTGAGGAAGGGAATTTGCTGCTAAATAGCAGTACCCAAAAAAATGATGGAGGAAAGAAAAATGTGGGGAAACCAGGGAAAGGTTAAATTTTAGTTCAAAAGGATGAGTTGCACTAGAAAACCATAAATATTCAGAGGTGGAAGTATGAAGACATAAGTGAATGTAAACAATACAAACAACAAAGATCTCACTGAGCTCTGATAGAGACAGAATAAATTTGTGGACCCTAGAAAACAAAATGTCTGAAATTTGCTCCAGGTCTTTGCTCCAAAAGAACTACATTTGCACATGTGGGAATGCTAGGCATACATTTCCAAGTGTTCAATTGTTGAACAAGCTCTATTTTTAAGACGTGGTCTCTGTGACCTATTTAGATTTATATATTTATAGTTTCTTTCATCAGACACAGACACCTAACCTTAACTGTTGGACTAAAAGCCTCAGGGGGCTTCTAATTAGCATAAGTGCTGGAAATTGTTACAAGTTATCACAAATATATGCCACAAATTTCCAAGATCTATTTCAGCATTTAGAGCCTGGAAAGCCAATTTAGTTTTTAAGAACAAATTCTTTAAAAAATATCTGTCTTCAAAGCAAATAGAATCGTCCTCATAATAATGTATCTTCCTTATAGCTGTGTAGCTTCGGGGTCAACACAGTGGAAAGCTGCTAGGTATCCATCATGAGCATTCAATTGGTCTCCATAGCCAAGAACCATGATTTTACATGTGGTGTCTTTAGGGCTATCATCATGAGCCATGCGCATCAGTCAGTGTACACACACAGCACCTTCTACAAAGGTTAGGAAAGGGTTTCTCAGACTTACAGCCCTCAGAGCTCTGGAGAAGGATGTTAGATGACACTAACAAAGAACTCTAATATTTCCTTCTGGAAAGTTGGAAAAAAATACAGACAACATACTAGCACAAGCCACACTTGAAACTGGGGAAACTTTCCATACAATTAGAAAGAACGTAGCCTCTTCCTTTTCTCAGATGATACACTATAGATACTCATAGTTCCAACAAAGATATAATAATAATGTTTTTTTATGGGCATGCTGAGCCAATGGAGTCCAGGTATGGTGGTATATGGCTGCAATCCCAGTGCCGGGGAAGCTGAAGCTAGGATCACTACGAGTTCAAGCTGCATAGTGAAACCCTGCACAAAATACGAAAAGACAAAATAATAGATTCTGTGGCAGAACACGCTTCCATTGTATCCCCTCCACACCACAACACGCATCTGACCATGTTAGCATAGAAGAGATAAAGAACAATGGGCTGAAATGTCAGAAAAGGGAGAACTCTGCAGATAGCAGTCTGTCCTAGGACGCTTTATTCTGTGGAAGGATTGCCAGAAAAGAACAAGGATCTCTATCTGTGCCTGTATTTGTCAACTTGGGCCCACACACGAGTACTCTACCGAGACAAAGGAAAACCGGAATTGCTCTCAGCCATCATCTGAGCCAGTACAGCACAGCAGACACACCACGAGCTCTCAGCCTGCAGGTAGCTTTCCCCATGGTGCATTTTCTACCTTTCATAGCTGCAGAGCTGCTGACACCTCAGGCTTTCAGTAGAAAGCTTTATTTATTATTTATTTTTTCTTGTTTCAGAAGCTTTGTTTGTTTATTCACTCATTTTCATGGCCGGCTCAGCCCACCTTGAGGGCAGGGCTGGCGCAGCATGTGGTGCCGGGGTTCAAACCGCGGTCCCTGAAGCCACCCAAGCTTTCCCAAGCAGGCGCTTTAGGCCACTGAGCCATCCCGTTGGGCCCAGTAAAAAGCTTTTATGGGACTCATCCAAGGAAAGAAAACTCAGATCCTCAACAAACATGCCATCTAGATCTAACGCAACCCTGGTTACGCCTGTGGTGAGTGGCTTTCACCATTTCTTTCTTTCTTTCAGCTTGCTATTTGTTCTCTAATGGACAACCAAGTACTTGATCATCAAAAGCAAAAATTAACAAATAAAAATTCATCAAACCTCACCTTATCTTTCTAACTAGAAGAAAGACAAACCTTTTTAGTTGAAACTTCAACACAATGCATTTTTCAATACAAGGCCCATAATAAAAACGTATTAGTAAAAAATGCAAAGAGGCATAAATTGTGACTGATTCCAAGAGAAGACAAAAAGGGAAGCATACTCTGATGTGGTGCTATGCAGCGACCAAATTGTCTTCGGTCTTGCCACCTTCCTGTATTTACACTTGAATGGGCTATTCCCATACTAGCAAGAGCTGACTTGGTGGCCAGTAGGATATGCAAAAACAATAATTTAAAAAATAACTTTTTTTGTATTTTAGTGCAGAGTCTACAGGGACTACAGGGCCTCACTATAGAGACTGGATTTTTAGTGGCTCTTCTGTTTTCAGCTTCCCAAGTGCTGGGATTACAGGCGTGCACCACCATGCACAGTCTCAATCGCTGTCTCAGTGCACCCTGGTGGTGGGGCCAGCACAGCAGCCCAGGGATCTAACCACCATCCTCTGCATCTGCCTAAGTAGGTGCTTTCATACTTTGTAGCTTCTATGACACCACCTCTTGCATCATGAGTTCTGGAAAAAAGCCAAATGTCATTTCCTGAGGATTTCTTAGCATTCCCAAGCAGGTCTACTGACAGCACCCGATGAGGACTTCAGATGTCTACTCATAGCAACTCATCTTGGAAATGCAGTGCCCATTCCAGGCAGAGTCGCAGATGACTGCAGCACTGCTAACATCTTGACTGCCACCTCTGTCAGTGGGAAAGACGCCCCCCTAGAATCATATAACAAGCATATTCTGAATTTCTAACCACCACCATTGGCATTTACTAAGATTGTTATTGTTTTATGTCATAAGGTTTACATTATTTTTCTATCAAAGGGGAGATATCAAAGCAGATTTTGGTGTTTAAGTGCCATTTTAAAAACTAGGGGGAAAGCTATGGAAATATGAGGGTGCTCCAGATATTGGCAAATGCTAGGACTTTGAAGAGATGATGGATGGAAATCTGAAAAGTTTTAAAGTGATAGGTAATATAAATATAATTATATTTCAGAGGATTCCAAAGAAGGGAAAGCTATCCAAGTTTCTGTAAACAACATTGTGTACTTCAGAAAGCTTGGCTTGAGTGCCTAAAGATTACTGCCTGTCTATCCATGACCAGCCCTAGCCAACTTCCTGGAAAATGAGCAGAAATAACAATGAATACAAACCTTCTGCTAATCCAAGAGCTCTGGACACTCCAGGAATTCCTTACTAAATTATAAAACATGTCAGAAGCTTGCAGGGTAACCCCATAGAGGAACCCAAAGCAGAGAAAGCATTGCTTTGTTGAAAACCAGTTTTTAAGAGAGGGAGAGGGCATTTTGCCCTCAGGAGACATTTTATTTGATCTTGGATAGAGATATTTTTGGTTGTCATAACCAAAGGACACTGGATTGTAGTGGGACAGGACTGAACATTGTACAGTGCACCAAAGCTGCCCTTCTGTGGTGCATTGACAACTGGTGGTCAACTTGTAACACCCAGGTGAACTGAATCAGTGTGGTGCTGGCTGTAGAAGTCCCACTTGAGTATTGTCAACAACATAAAAAAGTTAACTTCAGAAGAAGAAGGGGGCGCTGCTGGTTCTCCTGGAGGAGCTTGTCATGCTATTCCTGATCAGAACTTGGTTGTTGGGGCCTGGCAGGATGGCTCAGAGGTCTAAAGCACCTGCTTAGGAAAGCTTAGGCAGCTGCAGGGACCACAGTTCGATCCTCTGTACCACATGCTGCACCAACCCTGCCCTCAGGGCAGGCTGAGCCGGCCACAAAAATAAATAAACAAACAAAAGTTCTGAAACAGGAAAAATAAATGAAAAATAAAAAAAAATTTTAAAAAGAACTTGGTTGGTATTGGTGGAGGAACTCAGGACCTTGTTATCCCTAAAGATGGGTGCAGTTCTTTTGCGGGGAGCTCTGGCCCTCAGCTGGAATCTTTGAATCTTTAGTGTGTGGACAGATTTCCTGCATGCCTTTGTATTTGCCTCGCTGGGTGACTACTATAAAATAGTCCTAGAAATTTTTTGTCCTGCATTAATTATTTCTCTTTTGAAACCCTGACAATACCTTCATAACAGAAAATTATCTTCTTCAAAATGCTAACACTATAAAGGCATAGAAAACCTAGTCTAGGTGTTACATATTCAGAATTGATACTGATTAAAAATTTTGTAGTATTTTTTTTAACAGTTTAGACATAGCTGCTAGTAGGAGATATCCCTAGCTGCTCATAAGAAGAGAAATATCAGTCATAAACTCCTTCAGTCTGAGGCTGCTAAAAGGGGCTTCTAAGTAATTTTTATAAATAGAATTTCATATTCACATTTCAACTCAGATTCAGGACTCCATCTTACAATAATTTCCACTGTCACTAAGTTAAAATAGTGGCAGATTTTTGAAATATTAAACTTCTCTGATTAATTCTCAGCACACGTGAAAGGGCATCACTGAAAAGAGATTCCTGAGAACTTTTACTGAAGTTTCACTGACTCTTTGTACTCCTCCTACTAAGCAATGCTTCTGTGATATTACACTGAAAAGGCACCCCCGTCGTCACTTCCTCAACTGCGCTTATTAATGACGCTACATTTCTCCTTGTACTGCCCAGTGACTGACCACCACTCAATAAACAGACAGTGAAGGAAGAGAAACGCAGCTGGCTGTGTTATTGTAGTCAAAGGAAATTAATTCACCTTCAAACATCTATTAGAGATATTTAAAAGTTTATGTTTCCCAGGAGGAAGCAGAGTAAATAGAAAACAATACTGATTATCCTTCCTGGTTGTCTTACGAAGGTTAGCTACAACAATGGCATTTGATTTGACATTTATTGGTAAAATGCTTGAAAGGTGTTTTTTTGTTTTTTTTGTTTTTTTTTTTTTCCTGGCAGCCAGTTCTATACCCATTAAGCAGGTGAACAGCTTCACAGTTTCACATTCAAGAGTCGTGAACCTATGAGACGCAATTATGGCAAAGACACTCGGATTCAATGAATTTAAAGTATAGTAAGGTACATTCTGTGAATCCCGGCGGATGCGGTCTGTAGGTGGAGTTGGAGCTTTGGGATTGAGTAGTCCTGGTAGGTTCGTGGACCAGATCAGTTGCCAGACAAGATGTTTGATGGGTTCGGTGCTGGAGCTTGGACTGGAGGGGTTCAAAAAAAAAAAAGGGGGGGGGGTGGGGTGAGGGGGGGGAAGGGGGGCCAAGGATCCTGACCCAGCCAGTGCTCGGGTTGTGCTATCAGCTGGGACTTGGGTCAGGACTGGAATAGGAAGTTAGTTGCAGGAAGGAAGAGGAGGGGCAGAGGGGCGCAGGTAGCTTACCCGTGGCGGACGGGCGGGCTGTGCTACCTGCTGGGACTCGGGTCGGGACTGGAACAGGAAGTTAGTCGCAGGGACGCAGAGGCGGGCAGAGGGGCACAGGCAGCTTACCCACGTGGACGCGCGGGCTGTGCTACCGGCTGGGACTCTGGTCGGGACTGGAACAGTTTTTTTTTTTTTCTTTTTATCTTTTTGAAACAGGGTCTTGCTATGCAGTTCAGGCTGGCCTTGGGCTCATTATTGGAGACCAGGCTGCTCTCGAACTCACCCCAATCCTCCTAATACAGCCTCTTGAGTTCTGGGATTGCAGGTGTGCATAACCACGCCCAGCTAAAATAATTTTTTTTTAATCCAATACATTTCTAGTAATTCCCATCCCATACATTACTGCCTGGAAAGAATCACTTTTTCTGGCAAAGAGGGGGGAAAGTTCTTGTGCTAGCAGGAGCAGATATCTCAGGCTGCTGTTTTACTGTAGCAAGATGCTGTGCAAGTTGAACCATTTTTTATGAGAAATTCAAGGAGAAAAATTAGACTTAAGATTTTTCTGGCAGAAATAACTTTGCAGACCTCTACTGCACATAGTTTTCCAGAGACAGACACTGAGAAGGAACTGGGGAAACTGGATAGGCATTGGGGTACAGCAAATGGGAAAGGGGCTGCATTAGGTAAAGAAAGCAGGGAACGGGTAATTCATGCCCAGCGGAGTCTCAGTCACCCTCACCCAGAGCCCTGAAGTACATATGCCTTCCTTGGTGGATGAAGCGAGACAGGCCTTTATCCACCACTGTGATCGGTCCTTGTGGACTACCTTGGGCATTCTAGCCCTTGAGTGAATCAGCCTCCCGCATCTTAGGCAAATGATAGAGAAGCAACAAAGCTAGAGTGTTGCTCTCTCACTGCTGGTGGACAAGATGGTGACAATAAGCTGCATTTCCCAACTCGATTAAAGAGAGCTGCCCAGGGGATTAGTGAAGCACATTTCTGCATCTCTGTGAGTGAGTCACCCAGGAATGACTTGGGTCTGTATCTAAACTCTAGTCTACTCCTCTCTGGCATTGTCCCTGTGTCCTTCTTCCTGGCCATCATATCCTTCCACCACTGTGGTCCTGTCCTAGAGACATTGACCAGTGGCTAGGGCCTCTGAAGTTGTGAACCAAACAAACTTGTTCATTAAGTTGTGTCAGATATTTTATCCCATTGACAAGAAAGCTGACTAATAGAAAGTTACATCAGAGAACTGAGTAACTGTTATATCTGAATATGGGGTTCAGAAGCATTTGGAAATCCTCTCCACGTGAAAATTGCTTTTTTTAATATTACATTTTTATTGAATTTACTAAGAAATAACAATGTGACAGTTTAAAAACATGTTAGTAGTACATTGCCAGTATTAGATACAATGTATGTTGTTGTCCTCCTATTAGTTATACAGAGCAGAGGGTGTAGATGTGATAATTTTTCTAATCATTATTGGTACAAAAAGATTTCTTCTCAGTGCACTAAGAGAAAGTAGTTGTATACATAATCCAATGTTCCATAATTGCAGTGGATTATTGACAAAACTGGCAATGATGGAAGCTGTTGATTTAGGCCTTTTACTGTTCAGTACTCTAATCTAGCTTTATATTTTATGCCTCATGGTTAAACTCTTCTGCTAGGTGGTTAAGGGCAAGTTAAAACAAGACCTGTAAAATAAAACAAGTAACTGTTTTATTTCCCAAGATCAGTCAAATTTCCTCAGGGTTTACTTTGATAGCATTTCGCTACACAGATAACAAACACACTGAGAAATAATACCTTTTGCAATTGCACTGAAGAAAATGAAATACTTGGAAATTAACCTAACTAAAGATGTAAAAGATCCATCCAATGAAAACTACAGTAGTCTGAAAAAAGAGATCCTAGAGGACTTCAGAAAATGGGAAGATATTCCTTCCTCCTGGATATGAAGAACCATCATTATGAAGATGGCCTTACTCCCTAAATTGTTATACAGATTTTGTGCAATTCCTATCAACATACCATCAACAGACTTCACAGACTTGGAGAAATCAATCCTAAAATTTATTTGAAAGCAGAAAAGACCTAGAATTGCGAAGACAATCCTAGGCATTTGGAAATATTTTGCAAAATGAATTTGGAAAGTTTTGTAGATATAGGCTAGAAAAGCCCTAGAATATTATGAGCACAACCTGATGGGCAATTGTGGTCAAAGCAAAGGTCAGAATGCTGATAGGAATGTGCACAACAAATCCTAGACTTAAGAGGTTTCTCTAGGGAATGTAAAGGAATGGACTAATTGATCTAGTGAAGGAAATCTCAAGATAGTTTGATGTTCAGGGTATAAAATAAGCACTACTGGCTGCTTTTAAAGAATTAGAAGCAAAATCAAGACAGGCATTTTAAAAGTTTAAATTTTGGCCCCTAAAGTAGTCACACATGAAATTGAGGGCCAAAGGTGTCAGGAGATTAGAACCACGAGGAAGAACCCAAGTACTTTGTAAAATGCCAAGAAGAAAGATATCTTGACTCCAGCGCATGGCGGCTCTAGGACATCCTCTTCCGGAGGTGCCAGCAGCCCCGCGTCCGGTTGGTGCCCGTGCGCGCCGCAAATCCCGGCGTCCCGGCCCAGTCCCCGGAGCCCTGAATCCTTCTGCATCCTTCAGCTCAGAACAACTCAAGGGCACTGACATGGTCTCCAAGGTGCATTCCGTCGGCAGTCAAGGCGATGCAGTCTCGAGAAAACAGAAGAAGACCCAGAACAGGACCTCTGTATCGAATGGAGGTGAAAAGGCTCCGGAGAAGCCCGCCCCTGAGGAAGCCCCACCAAGCGCCGAGACACAGGCGGAGCAGCTGGCCCGGGAACCGGCCTGGTGCGTAGAGCAGTTGGAGCTTGGCCTCAGGACACAGAGACCCACCCCAAAACAGAAAGAGCAGGCTATTGGAGCGATCCGAACCCTGCGCAGTCAAAGAACCCCTTTGCCTCGGAAGAGACAGCTGATGCACTCCTTGTTTGGGAACTACAGGGCTCAGATGGAGGCTGAGTGGCTAGAGGCCCTGCGAAACCTCAGGGCAGCAGCTTATTCAGCCCAGGCGCAGCCTGTAGGTGAAACTGCCAGAAAAAAGAGCCGAAGAGTCTGCAGGCCTCGTCCAGAAGGGAGAGCCAAGGCCACTCTTGATACTCCTGATGCAGAGTTTAGGTTCAATTTCTTTTAGCCTCTTTCCCACCTTGGAACAGTTTTCACATGGTAGGCTGTCCGGGTTTTATTTTGAGAGCAGGCTCTTTCCAGGAATTGTATCAGTGTATGTGATTGTATCAGTGAGATTTTGCAGGGCCTCTAGCCACTCAGCCTCCATCTGAGCCCTGCAGTTCCCAAACAAGGAACTTTCCAGGAATTGTATCAGTGTATGTGGGGTTGCCCTGTCTGTGGTTGGACAGTGGGCAGATAGATGCCCTGTCTGTGGCAGTTGGGCAGATGTGAGACTGTCCAATGAGCACAAGATCGCATTTGTAGGTTTTGTGATGAAATCTCCCTGCTGTGAGAGGAGGCAGAGGTGCATTTATAGTCTGCAGTAAGCTGAAGTATGTGTTGTATGAAAAATATAGTACTCATAATTCAGGATTTAAGTAGCTGATAATGATGAAGTTTTGTAGAAAAGCTATGTGATTGTACACTGAACTCATATTTGAAAGGCTGCCTTATTCATTGTTGTTGGGCATTGTGGCACATACCTGTAATCCTAGCACTTGGGAGGCTGAGGCAGGAGGATCATTGTAAGTTCAAAACCAGCCTGGGCTACAACGTGAGTGTCTAAACTGCATAGCGAGGACCCTCTTTCAAAAAAAAAAAACAAAAATAAAAGTTTAGTGTTTTGTGTAAAAAAAAAAAAAAAAAAAAAAAAAAAAAAAAAAAAAAAAAAAAAAAAAAAAAAAAAAAGATATCTTGAGGACGTTTCAGAAATCAGCAACATTCCTCCCATCTCAAGCTTTAAAAATGTCACAATCTTCTCCTGCTCAAGAAAAGCCACACTGGCAATTACTTGCCACTACTTTTTCCACCATGCTCAGCCATTTGTCCCTCAGGACTCTCCAGCTGTGGTCCAAGTACGCCTAGCCTGGATATTGCTTATGCTGGCGGCTGACAATGTCATTTTCCATGTGACACAGGTTTTATAGGCATGTTGCATACTAGAGTTATGGGTCACAGTAGCTTCTCATGTCTCAAAGAAGGGCATAGGTGACCAAGAAATGTGCTGCTGCCTACAAAAAAATTGGCCTACGAAGTTGCGGAATAAAGTCAAAAGAGCAGTGAAAATCCTGGCTAGTTGGAGATGCCAAGGACATAAAAAGTCTACTTAGGAGAACTCCAAGCAGTGAGCAGAGCCAGCCTTGTAGTGAGGCTGTGTGGGTGCACCTGGCAAGGTCAGGCCGCCCAGTCCTTCGGAATTTACATCACACCCAGATGTCAGACATATTGTTATAGGAGTTAAGATTTGCCTATTGAACTTCCACCTTTATTTGGCCTAATCATTTTCTGTCCTCCATTCCTACTCTTTGTAGATACTGGGGGTGGGAAAATACTTACTTTACAAACTTTGCAGGAACTCATAGGGTAAGAGTTTACCTTGAATCTAACAGGAGATAATAGACTCAAGTTTCAAATAATTTTTTTTTTTTTTTTTTTTTTTTGCTTTTTGAGACAGGGTCTCACTATGCAGTTCAGGCTGGCCTTAAGCTCACTTTTGTAGCCCAGGCTGGTCTTGAACTCACATCGATCCTCCTGCCTCAGCCTCCCGAGTGCTGGGATTACAGGGGTGCGCCACCACGCCCGGATTGTCAAATAATTTTGAAACTATCGAGGCATTGGGGAAGGCATTAGTGTGTTCTGATAGTTGCCAGAGTTATATTAAGCAAGTATTTGTGTTTATGTGGAGATTAAATATGTTTCTATGAGATATGATTAAGTATCAGCTTGACGAGGGTGAAATGTAATGATTACACTGAATTGTTAAATTGATTGGCTGGAGAACTGTGGAAGGGATTGGTAGAACACCCTTTGGGGAGTGCCTGGCATGGCTCTGGGTAGTGCCTGGTCCCCTGCCGTTTACTCTCTGGTCATATTTCCCTACTGTGCTTCCCAGTCACCATGCTGTGAGAAGTTCTGCTTTAGTGCCCCCTTTCACCGTGGTGTTTTTTTTTTTTTTTTGCTTGGAGCCAGCTCAGCATGAACTGAACCCTCTGAAACAATCAGACAAATAAACTTTTCCTTCAAGTTCTGCATACCATATATTTTATCCCAGGGACAAGAAGGCTGACTAATTAAAATTGAAATCTTAAAGGAAGACATGAAGGGTGAATTTCTATGTTTATTACAGCCCCTCCAATCAATGCACTGATTACAGCTGATATTCAGCTATAATTAAATGTGACTGGGAAAATATTCTCACTTTTTTCAACCTTCAAGATCAGAACCACTTAGTTTATCTGGGTAAGATCCCAAGGAATAAAGATATCTAGTCTCAGAGATTCAGTGACATATACATTTTAATATTACTCTTCCATTATCAGTAAATGTAAATTAATTAAAATGCTATTAATTTTCAAGCAAGCATGGCTTTTATGCATACCTGTGACATTCAAAAATCGGGTTAATTTTACTATAGTGTTTATTGTTGGGAGCCGCAGGGAGGCCCAGTCCCACCTACACAAACTTGATCAAATTCCTGGCTTTCTGGGGCTTCCAACAGTTTATCTCATAGGTTTTTGGCTTCATACAGATTCATTGTGTCTACTCTTGGCTTTGAAAAGCAGATCTGGTTTATCAGGTCTGTCAAGTCCAAGATACATATCTCTTTTATAAAGTGATCCCATATGGAGTGAAATGTGAAGGATGATTTACTGAGTGATGCCATCAGGCAGAGAAATTTTTTGAGACTAATTCTGCAGGACACAGTGTCCTGAGTCTTCCGTGGATTTAGCACATCAACTTAAAAATTCTGGCAGAATGAATAGGGCCTTCACTGATTTGTACAACCCATCAGAGCACCATTCTAGATGCTTGAATGGCATCCTTTTAATGGATTCTTAGTAGAATTTATATAGTTTAAGTAACTTTAACATAAAATGGGTTTGTGTTAAAGTTTAGCAAGATAGCTAGATCTACTCCCTTAATAATATTTTTTTCTGGTTAAAGAAAAATCTCTCTCTCTGTGGTGGTTTGGACTTTTTCAAGGGGAACAATACAATATAGGACACATATTTTATAAGATTATTTATAATGATCACCAAAAGAATTATTTTCAGACAGAGAGCACAAGCCAGGCATGGTGGCCCACGCCTGTAATCCCAGCACCTGGGAGGCTGAGGCAGGAGGACTGATGTGAGTTCAAAATCAGCCTGGGCTACAAAAGTGAGCTCAAAGCCAGCCTGAACTGAACAGTGAGACCCTGTCTCAAAAAGCCAAAAAAAAAAAAGGAAAGAAAGAAAGAGAGCACAGTAAATCTGTCCACACACTGAGGACCAAAGACTCCACCTGAGGATCTTCCCATGGTAATGTCCTGCATAATTCCAGATCTAGACATGAGTTCCTCAGCAATGCCACCCATGAATCAAACTGGAGGCCAAGGCCCCACAATATGGCTGCTTTCACAGATATGTGCTGGGAAGGCCCAAAGGTGTGACAGAAGTTAGAAAGATTGAAAGATCTGTGTTAGTGGACTGAGAGATCGGCACTGGATGAAGAAAGAAATATGCAAAGTAAGAACCAGAGCTCCCCCAAAAGTTATCACATCCTCAGTGCTAGTGAGGTACTGAGATCATGTGATGATGAGACTAACTGCTCTTCTATGAGGAAAGCTAGCCAGAAAAACCATCTTCCCCTCCAGAGCCAGGAAGTGATGTGCAAAGGTAGGACCAGAATTTCCTCAAAGTGAACAATAGCCATTCCCAGCAACAACAAGGTGCTGAGCTCGTTTTACAGTGTGAACAGCCAGTTTCATCAGGAACACGAGCATGACAAGCTCCTCCAAGAGAACCAGCAGTTCTTAACATCTTCTCTTCTTCTCCAGTTTGCCCTCGTAAGCTGCTGACAGCAATCCCCAGGTGGACCTCTCACAACCAGAACCATGCTGCCTCAACTCAGCTGGATGTTACAAGCTGACCAACAGTTGTCAAGTCAGCAGTTGTCAGTCCACCACAATCCAACCCTGGTCAACTTGATAACCATACACATTTCCTTAGTTCATCATCTCTAGTGGTAGATTTATGAAAGGTACTATGTGTATGTTCAAATTTGCTTTGTTATAGCAATTACATGCATAGATTTTTCTGTACTCACTTCTGCACCAAAAATTATAAAATTCAAAGGGTGACCAAACTTGAAGGTTAAAGCATAATATTTTAACTAATTACCCTGATTTAAAAGCATCTAAAAATACCATTAAAATCAAATAAAAGGGGCTGGGGAGATAGCTCAGGGGCACAAGTGCCTGCTCAGCAAGTGCAAGGTCCTGAGTTCAATCCCCAGTTCCACAAAAAAAAAAAAAAAAAAATCAAATAAAAGAACTATTACAATCACAGTCCTTGCTTCTCATTAACTTTTAATAAGGTGTGGCAAGACTTAATAACAAGAATCTCCTGCAATTTAAAGAAACTCGTATCTTCAGGTAAAAAGGCTTCAGTTTATTTTTCAAGAATTTTTTATTTTATTTATTTTTTTTTTCTTGTTTCAGAACCTTTATTTGTTTATTCATTCATTTTAATGGCTGGCTCAGACCGCCATGAGGGCAGGGCTGGCGCAGCATGTGGTGCTGGGGATCGAACCGCGGTCCCTGAAGCCGCTCAAGCTTTCCCAATGAGGCGCTTTTAGACCCTTGAGCCATCCCGCCAGCCCCTTCAGTTTATTTTTCTATTGCCCTGTTTTTTCTAAAAATTCATGATCTCCTCTGTTTCATCCTTGCAACCCAAAGCTCCATTAGAGCCTCCCTTCCTTCCAAGTGTTTCATATCACCTTATTGGCTCCTTGCTCTTAATTTCAAAGATAGACCTGGCCAAAATTTTTCAGCATTATCTATGTAAACTTCACAGCAGTAGACTGTATTGAAATTTTTCTTTTTTCATGAAGATAATATCTCTGACCACAGTAAAATGCACACTAAGGCCAAATTTCTGACAAAGCACAATATACTACCTGGAATCCAGCAGCTGATGCAGTTTTTCTCAATTGAAGCCTCCTGCACTTCATCTTTAGCTAGCAGCACTTCCATCAGTACTCTGATTTTCAAGGCTCCAACAAGAGACTCCAGTATAGCTTACAGAATACAGGTGCTGCCTCCTTGGACAGTCTCTCAAAAATTTTCCATATTAATTCCAAAGACTCTCAAGTTACATGGCCTGGCAACATCATTGCAATGACCCAACTCCTGGTAGCAAATTCTGTCTTGGTCATTCTTCCCTCATGACTGAGACAAAATACCTGATACCTAGAATTAAGGAAGGAAAGTTTTAATTAGCTCATAGTTTGTGAAATATTCAGTCCATACTTGGCTGGCTCAAGGCAGAGTGGCCATGATAGCAAAAGCAGCAAACACAAAAATGAAGGAGGAGCAGCAACACACAAGCCTCTTTTCCTCCCTTATATTGTAGGAAGGTTATTCACCCTATGTTGGCTATAGCTTTCATACCCATAACCCCAACATTGGATGATAAATCAATCCAAACCTCTAGAAGTCTCCTTCATGAGTGCATGAGGTTTTGGGGTGATATCTACACACAAACCATAGCACATTTTCTTTCTTTTACTCTCTCCAGATATACACACACTTTGAAACTTACACATCTGAGTGACCACTATTTCAAACATCAGAAAACATTTGTCAGCGCACATAGTGCTAAGCCAGTTATAATTTCTTAAAGGTTTTCATTGCAGTTGTTAGTATTCTAATTCCAACTATGTATTTGGACATTTAAAAATTGAGTAGACATTTCTGTAATGTAGGCACTAATTTCTACCTTATTGGATAGAGTATTACTGTATCTGAACTTTTTTCATTTTCCATAGTATCAATAGAACCTTGATTCACTGCACCTTAGAAACAAAAAATTTTATATCATTTACCTTAGTTGTAATTGAGAGAAAAAAATATTTTTAAATGTCAACACATGGAATGTTTAAGTCATAAGAATTTTCTTTTAAATATATCACTGATTCCAACATGAAAAAGAAATTCATACATGTGAAATTCATTGTGTTATGATACACTTGTTTCCTATTAGTATCCTTTTTAACAAGTTTTAGTTAATGGATATTTTCATCAGAAGCATTATATTCACAATCTTTGTCTTATAGCTGCATATAGAAAAATATAACAAGTATATAGCAAATTAGCAGTATCCCTTGGATACCCGTAAGAGAAGCAAAAATTGCATAAATAATAGAAGCATTTATTTGAATTTTTGCTTCAAAATTGCTTTTGACCAATTCTGTTGGTCAAAACTAAACAGAATTGGCTCCGCCACTCAGGTATGAAGCAAGTCTCCTGATGGGAGGGGTGACTCCAGATAAGTGATGTAAATACAGAACTGAACTCTTAAGGTTGAAAATTTCTGAAAAGGAGTATTGTACTGATTTATCATACCAATGAGAGTTCCCCAAAGATGCCACTGTCATGAAGACATCAATGCACTGTAACAAAAACAGGGAAGTCACAAAACAAGAGAGATTTTATGCTGGTTATTGAAGGTACCCATGGTGGTATCATGTTGTTTTGAGTGAGTGGTATCTACTTTTCATGAAGCACGGTCTTCTATGAAATCACATGTATCCTCTTTTTCCAAAAGGAGCATTTGGTATATATGTATGCAGAAAATGTTCTTTGTATGTTTAGGAATTCTTTCTTGAAAGCTATGGTATCTGTGAACTTAATTGGATTAGATTCTCATAGAAAAATTTGTCTGCCCTCTTGAAAGCTTTGGGAGTTTCTAGCAGGGTAGCACAGCTTCTCAGTTGCCCTTGACCAGGAAGCGATCCTCCTGATGGTGAGTAGTCCCTCCTCTTTGACCCAGCATGCATCTTTGGGAAGGATGCACATGGAGTGGTGGAGAACGAGAGGGACACATTTCCAGCCATCCAGACCAGCAGAGTCCTCACTGGTGATGAGTGGGATGGCAATCTTATAGCCATATTGCCCTCACACTTATGGACTCTTAGAATGAGTGCTTTTAGGTTCAATATCACACAAGGTCAAAGGTCCTTATAAGAATACTCACACTCATGTTCTTGCCATGCACATGCAGAAAATAATGTTGCTCACTCATGTCTTATCCTTTTGTCACTCCAGAGTTGACAGCCAGGAAAAAAAAAGGGTAAAAATTTAAAAAGAAAAATCCCTGATTATTTGTATCAGAAGTAGCACTAACAGTCACAGATACATCTCTTCCTCCAACTGGTGTGGGCCATCAAGTAGTCCTGGTGCAGCTAAACAAAAGTGATTTGGCTTTGTGGTAAGAAAAGTACAAAATTCTGCAATGAATAACAAAAAAATGGTTCTGTAAAAATATGTAACAGATGAAAAGTACATAGCTAGCTCCTATGTCATGAACAATAAAACGATTCTTCTATTTGGCAGTGACATGTGCCTCAAAGTTGCTCTGGAAAGTATTGAAAAGACAAAGCTACCTGGAGGCATTTTGCAAATGAAACAAGATCAAAAGACTTTGTAGAAACCCTTTTTGTGACCACTAAGGACTAGTGGGAGTGTTCATCAGTCATTTGACCTGTCTTTCAATACCACCTTCTGAAAATGTTGCAACATGGTTCTGGTGGAATCAACTCCAAGAAAATATAGTCATTATGGAGACAAATTCTAAGGAAAAGTCTAATCAACTTATCATTTCATTTGTACCTTTTCGCAGAGCCCCTTGGCCTTCAGTTGTTTTTACAATATTCCCAATCTGAATATAAACAATGCTACTTTTATTGCTATTAATCTCCTAAGTGTAGCGTTTACCACTGTGTTGTTAGTTTTTCTCTTATTACACAAGAGAAGGAATAAAATATGGCAACAGATTATGTAAAAGCTTTCACTTTAAAGGCTATAAATGCAATAAATCTCAGGTGACAAAGATGAAAGAATTTCTTTCCAACTGTTCAGATACATTTTTCTTTGGCATGCCTGAAAATCCCTGTAAAACATTAAAATATTTACTCACTGTATTTTTGTAATAAACCATCATCATTATGTAATATTTGGTGTGTGGCTAAATTGATGCTAGGCAAGTTCATACATTTTCCAAAGTTACAAAAAGATAATTAGATATCCTAGGCAGCACAACTTCCTATCACAGGGACTCTAATCTGAATTTTATAAAACTTTAAGCTCACTGTATACTGACGAATTCTAATTGAGTGTAGAAAATATTAAGTTAAAAATAGCAACCATTATGTCATAAATAAAAAATAGTACAGCACTCTATATTTAGCTACTTTCTAAATAAAGCTGTTATGTTTATTTGATGCTTCTTTTGACATTTCTTTCTATGCTGGAACTTAATTTCATTACAGACAAAGAAATCCCCAGCCTAAATATCTACATCTTTAACCAATCTAATCATGATTCATAGAATCAGTAGAGATAGGGAGACTTCCTTATAATAAAAATAAATACCAACATAAAGACTCACAATAACAAGACAAAAGTCAAAAGACAGAACTTGAAGGAAAAAAAATATATAACTTCTCAAAAAATTTGAATGAATTGCTGAAAAACTTAGCCTGCTGGTATGCTAACAGGTGTTCTGTATCTGGCCCAGTTAGTTGAATCTCTAAACCAGCTTAGCCATGCTGCTTCCCAGACTGGAAATGAACAGCTGGAGTTCTATTTCCTGGCGAAATCATCCAGCAAAGCAAGCAGAACACTGCTGTGCAGAGAGGTGAGTGCTTCACCACTTTGAGGCAATGCACAACCAGAAGCACATCTCCTCAGTTTGTGAGAAAACAGCACTGAGCAGTCCCAGAATGGGCATATGAGAAGATGCACACCACAGACACACAACCTGTACAAATCATAAACCATGCCAGTCATGACTACACAAACTTCCACACATGAAATACTACCAGAAGTCAGCAGGCAGTCATACACGTGTAAAATGACTAAGCCCCCAGTGAAGTGCAAAGAAAGCTGATTCTCTCTATAAATTTTTTTTTGTATTGATGCATGCAAAAGTATTTAAAGTGACTATCAAAACCTGCAGCAAACTCAGAATGCAGATAGATGAAAAGGGGTAACTTTATTTTTCTGCTTAGCATATACTGAAACTCACTCTTCAAATCAAATATTACCCATTAATTTTTATTATATTAATTCTAATTTGTCATATTACTTATAGTACAGTAACACTGAATATCAAGTTAGATAAAAAATCACTTATCCAAAGACAGCCCACATTTATTTTGGTGGAAATGGTTCAGGAAGCACCTTATATTCTTACATTTATTTCTCAGTTTATGGTGTCTTTTAATACCCACATACACATTTAACCTAAAACTATTGCCTTTCCCCTTACCTTCCCAAACATAATCATGTTCCTTCACTCCCTAAATTTGTTTTTCAGTATTAGAACACATTATTTCTATTAGTTTTGAAAGAGAAAAAAAATGTAAGTTATACTTCCAACTGAGAAAGCATGTTTTTTTTTTTAAGTTGGTACTCATGGCTAATAAAAATGAAACCAAGAAAACTGGATAATTTCAAATTGACATACAATAATGCTTTTCTTACAAAGAAAATTTCTCAGATACACTAAATTATAAGAATCTTTCAGTATGTGAAACAGTCATTTGTCAAACTGAGATTCCTTAGGATATTTTGTAAAATTTTAATAGTTTGCAATAGCATATACATCTTGAGACATATTTTGGCTTTCACTTTTACAGAACTAAATCATAAGTTTAGTATATTAAGTAAGTTAACATCTTTTTATTAATGAGTCTCCTCTAGCAGTCTGAGAACTGAGTCTATGACAGCAGAACCTGCTGAAGAAAGAAATATAATTCATTTCTAGTGTTTCCAAAGTCTATCTAAGGGATATCCTGAATCCCTGAGCTCTATGGGCCAATTGTCTAACAGACTAAAAATAAATAAATAAAACTTAAAACCTTTCTTGTTTTAATGTATTATATTTGTATTTTATCCATATTTATCTAAGTAGCAAAAAATACCAGACCATGAAGGTTATAAAGTGAGCAAGACAATAATAGTATCTTACAGATTGCCTTCCTATGAACTTGATTAAATGATTTAAGATGATTTCTTTTTTTTTTTTTTTTTTTTTTTTTTTTTTTTTTTTTTTTTTTTTTTTTTTTTTTTTTTTTTTTTTTTTTTTTTTTTTTTTTTTTTTTTTTTTTTTTTTTTTTTTTTTTTTTTTTTTTTTTTTTTT
>PVJA010028072.1:0-17789 GCA_004027025.1 Myocastor coypus
CTAAACCTGATGTCCTAATTTTATAGATGAAGGAACTGAGGCATTAGGAAGGTTGCAGTTGGGACCCTGACCTTCTGAAAACGCTGTTTTCCTGATAAATTTTTCAGTAAAGTGCTAGTAATTGGGCATGGATGCACATTTGGCCTACATGAACATAGAGTTATAAAATCATATAGACTCTTAAAGAAACCAGTTTCCTGTCCTTTCGTTTTTTATGCACGCGCTACTATAATCTGCTGGCAAGAACACCTGCCTGTAATGGATGAATTACTTCTCACAATTGTGTTGGCACTTTTATTTTTTTCAGCATCAGGGATAGAGTTTGGAACCTTGAGCTTACCAGATAGGAGCTTATGCCACTGAGTTATATCCGTGGTCCCATTCTGGAGCTTTCTTAAAGAAAGGTAGACTGACACTTATGTTGAATCTTGCCAGCTTATACTAGGCACTGCCTCAGTTTGTACAAACTTAATAAAGCAGCCAGAAGGACAACTGAAAATCATGGAGATATTATGAGAAATTACATTTCTAAAATGCTATAAAATGAAGCCGTGTCGAACCATAGGTTTGCAACTGGCAAGTGCTGTCAGCATGGGTAGATTCATAGGTGTCCCCTGGATACTTGATAGAAATATAGCACGTGACCCTCAGAACTGTGAATTTTAAGGTCCCCAGGTGATGTTTATGTACATTTAATTTTAGGATACACTGAACACAGATTTTCATGTTCTTACTAAAGACTCATATCTGTTGTTAAAATACTTCAAACAGAGCCCTAGGTGAAATTTATCACTTGCTGATACTAAAGTTGGATCTAGTATACAAGATGAGTGCCTTTCTGTGGATGACATCTTATAGCAGGATTCACTATAATTTTTGAGCACACCTATATTGCTTGCTTCTTTGCTGTTTTTCCTTTTTACTCTTATTTTTCCATGTTAGCTAACTATTTTTACCTAGTCTGAAGATTATCAAATTAATTTGATAATTAGGAATGTAAGCTATTGCAGCTATTAGGAAACATTAAATTCCTTATTTTAATGACATAGAAATTCCCTTCCCCTAGGGACAAGCAACCTAACTACCTGATATGAGGATAACAAAAGGTATCAATATTTCATACCACTAGACTAGGTGAGGCAATTTTTCTTTTTGAAGACAGGAAAAGATTTTGCTTCCTTGGGATATTTAGGGTAAAAAAAAGAGAGAAGGTTAATTAATAGATTTTTTTTTGAGGGGGGACTGGGATTTGAACTCACAACCTTGCAATTGCCAGGCAGGCACTTGTGCCACGGAGCTATCTCCAGAGCCCCAATTAATAGAGTTTTGACTGTGGTATTTCTACAGCACTAGTCTGAAGATAGTGATTCACAGTTGCTCATTCTTAAACTCAGATGTTAATTAAGAAAAAATGTGAAACCGTTTGCTTTTTAGATAAGTGTTAAAGAATCTATATCCTTGAAACGACATTGAATTTTGGTTTCTTTTTTATTGTTTTTGTGATAATAGAAATTAGACACAATGTTTTCACAGTGAACTCCATCCACTGCCCTTTTTTAAAAATTTAAGGCAGGGCCTTCTAATGCCACAAGTTGTTTAGCCTAAGCTTGAACTTGCAGTCCTGCTGCCTCATCTTTCCTAAGGGCTGGGAATACACATATGTACCTCCACATCCAAGTAATATATTTGTTTTAAAATCATGTCCTAGAACAAGTGACAATAATATCTTAAGTATTTCTGAAAGTTAGAAGTAAAGTTGTTGAAAATTTTAACCATAAAGAATTATTAAATATTTAAGGAAATAAATATACACAGTGTATATACACCCCAAAGGTAACATGTTATCCCACCAAAACATATAGCTTTATATGTTTATGTATCGGTTAAAACATAATTTTAAAACTTTTTTTCCTTATTCTGTTGAATATAATTAATTTTATTCATTCATCAATGCAGATGTATTCAAGGTACTATCAATGTATCAATTTAAATGTAAATTTATATATCAAAACATAATTTGACAGTCAGGACAGCATTACTAGTGCACTATTGATTTACAGAATTCTGCTGCAGTTTGAAGAATAGAAACCTGATAATTAGACTATTTCACATCGAAGAAAAGTAGAGAAAGTGGAAGGGAGGGCGGTGCAGACCGTGTCAGCTGCCACGTCACTAGCACATTCTACACATCGAAGGTGGAACACACAACAGGCTCTCTGAGGACACGCCCACCACTTAGTCATCAAATCTCATAAAATCCTATAGAGGTCGATACCACTGCTACTGTCATGCTAACCTGAGAAAAATGGGGAGGAGTATGAATAACGGTACCATGCTATTGGAGCTATCACATGGCTCCAGAGGTCATGTTCTTCATTCTTGCACAATATTTTAACACCTGTATTTAAAATGGCATCCATCTCACCCGTCGTCGGTGATAGAATCTGAGCCAGGAGCAAGGATTAGGGTCATGGTGTCAGACGTGCTTCTTTACGTTTCTCTATGTATAGAAACAGAAAAGCACATGCATACAGATACTAATTAGCAAAATCTGTGCATGTTTGATTTGTTGTTGGAATGTCTGTTACCAAGAAACTGAATAGCAAGTTGTAGGTCCTCATATAATATTGTAAGCACCGTCAGAAGTTATAAATACTGGGCCGGCGAGATAGCTCAGTGGACCAAAGCGCCCACCTAGGCAAACTTAGGAAAGAGCAGAAAACTCAGTTCAATCCTCAGCGCCATGCACCATGCCAGCCTAGCCCCCAGGGTGAGCTGAGCAGGCCAAAAATAAAGTTATAAATATTAACTAATAAAACTAATAACTTCATTTTTTATTTATTATTTCTTGGTTTTTCTTAAAGAATTAGTGAACTATATTTGCTATTAAGCAATAATTATCTATGGTTTGCATCTGTTAATTGCATGAATGTGTTGTATGATTATGATAGGTAGCTTTTGGGCTTTGAGTTCACAGTATCATTATTAAAATTATATTTGTCTTTTTTAAAATTTATTATTATTATTATTATTATTAAAATAGTTAATACATTGCATAATGTTGTCTTCATTGTAGTTGCTCATAGTACAAGATGCAGGCATGATTTCTTATCTAAACATCATTAGTACGGATCTTTTCATTGCACAAAGAGAAAATAACTGCATATTTAGTCCAATAGTTCATAACAATAGTGGATTATCAGCTCATCTGGCATTATTGGGGGCTGTTGACTTAAGCCTTTTACAGAATGAACTTAGGACCTTGTGCCTGCCAGACAAGTACTTATTCTACTGAGTTATGTCCCCAGCCCATTTGTCTTTAATATACATTTATGTTTGCAACAATTTATTTGTACCTCACTGTCTAAGGTTTATGTTTTATTATTAAGTAGGAAAATGAAAATAGTATGACTTTCATAATGAATAACATGCCAACCTCACTTTAACTTCCAATATTTGGTTCTTATTTGTTTTTATTATTTTTGGTTGTTGTTTGTTTGTTTTGGTTTGGTTTGGTTCTCATTTGAATATTCCTAGTACTTACAAAGATGGTAACAGTGTTAGAAACACTAATTTCGTTGTTTGAATGTAGTATGTTGTTTCAAAGAGTTAAAAGAGTTGAATGGCGAGCGAGATAGCTCAGTGGATTAAACACCTGCTTAAAAACAGGGACCAGGGTTTGAACCTCGACACCACATGCTGTGCCAATCCCACCCCTAGGCATGCTGAGCTGGCCAGGCATGGTGGCGCATGCCTAATGCCAGCACTAGGGAAGCTGAAAACAGGGCGGTCACTACCAGCCCAAGCTGGTGAAACCCTATACCAAATACATTAAAAAATTAAGAAAAAAAAAAAAAAAAAAAAGTCTAAGACTTTTCTTTTACGGAAAGTATAAAAATGGCTTACCTTTGCCACAAGTTAGCATGTTTCTTTGAGCCAGTGTTGTTTCTTGTTTTCCTTTGCTACCATAGTTTCAAAAGATCATTACTGAAATGGAATGTTTCACATCATTATTACGAAGGAGGCCATTTTTATTAACTAATGAAAAGAAACAAAATATTAGCATAGTGTTAACCCAACAAGTCGCAGTTAGCGAATGGAAACAATCCTTGAGGAATTTCTCAACAGTGTAAGGCACTACCGCGAGGTCGCGCAGGGCGCTCCAGGGCTGCTCGCTTCATATTTGCACGTATTGCTTATTTTCACCATGTCAGTGTGATTCTCTATTAATGTCTTCTGTGTTCACTTGAATTTCCATCTTTCTCTGAGAGTAAAAATCGGGCCACTTCTGATTCTGCAAATGGAGTTGTGTGTCATTGAACCCCAGACGCATAAACAAAAGAAGTAAGAGGTTTTTCTTTTAATGGAAAAAAAAATATGTGTGATTTTAATTTTTTCTTAAGGGATTATTGAGCATGATGTGAATTTTACATTTGCTTCTTTGCGATTTTATCCATGATAGACATCAGGTAAATGCAGACAACTAGACCACTGTGTAAAGGGCTGTGTAAAGTGTGTAAGGGCTGTGTAAAGTGTGTAAGCGGACACACACATCACCAACACAGACCTCAAATAGTCCCAACATCTTTAGTTCATGATGTGTTGGGAGTCACATCCACCCGCATCTGATCCGCTTTGTGTTGCTTTTTAATGATTTTCTTTCTATCTCTTCATAATAACTGACCATTCATCATACCTCCAATGGCCACCTACAGGCAAAATTCAGGAATCTTTTCAGTGGTAGTTCTTACAATTACTCTGATAGTCATGTTTTTATTAATGATTTGACGTGTGTGAGACTGTGCTGCTCTTTTTCCTTTAGGTGTCATAGACAAAGTGTTTGGCTGTTTTGCCTCTCGCCCCCTTTCCCCCACTTTCCCTGTGGTTTTTAGAGCAATATTAAATACAGTGTGGTGATTTTTAAGAATGTAAATATTATCTGCTGCCAGCGGTACTGTATTTGTTTTCATAGAATGGCTGCAAAACTATTTTAAAACATTATTTTCTCAAAGGGCCCTTTCTAGTAAAACCATTTCCTCAATTAAATAATACGTAAATAAATATTTCCAAAATAATAGCTGACTTCCATTTTCAAGATAGAAAAATTGTCTTACAAGCCATATATGTTATCACAAAATCGATCATTTCAACTGCTTTGTAGCAACAGGAGGTCAAAATTCTTAAGATTTATTTATTTTGTTAATTTGGCACAGAATCGTTAGGTTATTTATTATAAAAGTCTTTTCCTTTTAATTGTTTGAACTTTTGCCTCAGTAAATCCAGCACACTTGAACTGTGAGTCACTCCTGTAATAACAATCGCTTGATGAAGAAAAATGTGAGGGTCTGCGCAGTTATCTGGTACCAGGGAAGAAAGTGGCAGAGTGAGGCAGAGCGCACACACAGCCTTTGAGACTCAGTGGAGGCCAGTGGTCCTGAAGGGAGTGAGGCTGAGGAGGAAGGCATTGCCATGAGTCAAGTGGGAAAGCACGAAGCCTAAGATAAGGTGCAGGAAGTAGGAATCAGACGGGAGGGAGAAAATGCATTAATGGCTAATACTCCTAGAATTTAGGGGACTTGTCAAGTGTTTTTCTTCAAATTCATAGCAAATGTTGATAAGAATAAAGGAATGCATATGAATGAGTGGAAGTGTACTGACTGTTCCTGCAGACATGCTGAGTTTGGGAGTCTCTGATGTCTGCACTTAGTGGCATCTTGCAGGCAGATGGGTGCATGGGTGTTGAGTACAGTGGAGAAACAGAAAACTCTAGGCTGGGGAAAGATGTGAGTTCAAGCAGAGACAACACGAAAGTGCTCAGTATAATGGGTTACATAAGTAGAAAAACAATGAAAGTTGGCTAAGGCAGTTCCCTCAGGGAATATTAACCTGAAAAGGGCAAATAAATTAAGAAAAAATTGGATCCCGTTCAGGCTGCCTAAGAGGTGGCTGAAAATTATCTTGAAACATTCAGATACAGCAGAAGAGGGCCTGCATGTAGGATAAGGCACCGTTTTAATTTCATTTTTTTTTTCTCTGAAAGGAGTACGTAAGTAGAAAGGAATGTGATAGGGAGAGGTTATCACTGGTAAAATGAATTCTAGCGGAGAGAGAAAATGGAGATTGCAAACATAAGTAGAAAATTGCATCTTAAGATGTGAAGATTCCTCTACCTTCCTGTGATATTAGCAAAGAGCAAGGATCCATCTGAAAGCCACAGAGGTTTTGCTAAAAGCACCCAGGTGCAGGAAAACCACTCATGGTCCTAGCTTCTCAGGGTGCTAGAATGGCTCGTTTTCTGCTAGAAGTCGCTGCACCCAGAGAAAGGCCTAAGCTGGAAAGTGCATGCTTTACTGTGGCAAATGCTCAACAAGCATTTGACTCTGCTATCGAAGTGAATTTGGTTTTCAGAGCATGGACTTATTTATTTATTTATTCTATTTAATATATTTGGTACAAGGTCTCACTACACAGCACCGCCTTGTAGTGATCTTCCTGTTATCGTTCTCCCCAGTGCTGGGATTACAGGCAAGCACCACCACACCTGGACTCTGCTGCCACCTCAGCACACCAGGGGGACAGGACAGGCAGGGCAGGCAGGGCCTGGGGTGCCAGGTATGCAACCCTGGTCCCTGTGCTTGCCTAAGCAGGCACTTAGACTATGGATGTATTGTGCCAGCCCCAGTGCTGACATTTTCAAAGAGAATTCTGGTCTTCCAGCTTTATGCAGCTCAGGCTGGCCTTGAGCTCGCTTTTGTAGCGCAGGCTGGTCTCGGACTCACACTGATCCTCCTCCTGTCTCAGCCTCCCAAGTGCTGGGATTACAGGCATGAGCCACCACGCCCGGTTATTCCAGGTTTTCTCCTGTCTACAACTTTACGTGCTCTCCAATTCTGAATAACAAAAGGATTTATGACAAGTTACCGTTATGTATTGAAGTTCTTCACTTTTGATATATTAACTTGAAGTTAGACAAAATAATTGACCTTCTCTGTGGTGATATATTGATAGAATTTTTTATTAATAAAGCCAATTTTCAAAGAAGCTTCCAACTCTAAATTTTACATAGAATAGCAGTCACAACTTCAATAATATACATGTAATGGAATAGAAATTGAACAATCTTAACTATAATCTCTTTGATTTGTTTTGTTTTGTTTTTGTGGGACCAGGGTTCGAACTCATGACCTTGCACTTGCCCAGCAGGCACTTGTGCCTCGGAGCTATCTCCCCAGCCCCTCTCTTTGAGAACAACTATATTTGTTTCTTTTATTCACTGATGTACATTAATTGCCCAGTAAAATATCTGGCATAAACTTGACACTCAATAAATAATGTTCAGATGGTTGTTTTTTTAGGAAAGAAACTAATAACTTAGAACAGTGATCGAGTTCTCTTATACAACTACCTTATCACAAAATGCAGACCGTTTGCACTTAAGCTATGTCTTTCTCCTTTACTTGGCAGGGTATTTTGTCTTCTATCTAATCTCTTGGTAGGCTGAACAATGTGATCATGATGCTTAACTAAAAGGAAAATGACAGGTCAGTTCTCGAAAAACAATAACAGAATCAGTAGTCGTTGCTTGTACTCAAATTCTGCCATTTACTTATATTTTGATAATGGGCAACGAATTGCCTATGTGAGATTGTATGTCTTTTAAAAACTAAAAGCAAGAAAGAAGCCTAGCAGCACAGAACAGATTAACCAAGGTGATGATGTGCAAAGGTTTCAGGCACTGAAAATTAATTTAATGAAAGTTAGTTGATGAACTTCTTGTCAATTGCTTCATTCTTCACTTATTATTGTTTTTATGAGTCAAATACTTAGGAATAAAACATTTCATAAATAAGCGAATCGATGCTTATACCAAAGAGTTCCATTTTATTTCTTAAATCCAATTTTACACTAATCTTTAGTGATTAAAGTATTTGCATAATTCAATCCCAACCCCACTGGAAAATCCAGATTATTAACTATGCAATATCTCATACTTTGCTCTCTTAGAAGAGTTACACAATTTATGAAAGGCTACATAATTAATTGTCCTTGGGGTCCAATGTATAAAACTTTACTTCACATTCTAAAATAGTTGCAAAGTTTGTTAAAATGGGGCAAAGTTCTTAGGGTTAAATACAGTGCTGTCAGTGGGGCGGGAAGACAAAGAAATAACTGCTTTTACTGTTTCTAACACCTATATAACTCTTCTGATTTTCCAAGATATATCAAATATAGTGTGGGGATTTTATGCTTCTGTGAACTCTTGAACCCAATGAGCTAGTATGACTGGAATTCCAATGAGGCAGGGACTTGCTTAATTTAAATAGCACCCTTTTCTCATACTACCTCCTTCCCTTTTCTTAACAGAAAAAAATCAAATCCTTTATTAGATTGCATTATGGTCTTGTGGTACCAATAAGACTCCAGGAATGAAAATAGGCCTAAAAACGGTATATGTTATAACATATAAACACACATGCACACGTTGAATTTGCGGTTTCGAAATCCTCTAATTTGACAGACAAATGTATGGGTTTTAAATCTCCATAATGCTTATACCTGTAAAGGTCTTCCTCAACATGAAATTAGCATCTAAAAATAAATTGTGCATTGTTTAACTATGGGCTATGAAATCAGTGGGGCATTGATTTTGTCTTTTCTTTTGAGAGATCTCCGAGTGTGTGAAGGGACCCATTTCAGCATAATCTATTTTTAATCTGTAGAAAAAGGCTAGAGAATTTCAAATTTTATGGATCAAAATTGTTGACAGAACTAACGCTCCCGATACTCTTAGAATCCACACCTCTTCTCCTCACGTATGTGGCAAGGAGAAGTGACATGTGTGTTCCTTCTCTGGGGCTGGCTCCCCAGCCTGCCCTCTGCCCTTGTCAAGCATTTTCAGTCCCATTCAATAGCCTTCTTCTGAGGCCATATTTTTTTCCTTTGTATTTTCCACTGAAAGTTGGGTGTTAATGGCTGTCTTCTTTACAGAATGATCCTAGCGTCCATGTTTGATGAAATTAAAAATTCTAGGGTGAGCCATAGGAAGCGCTGAAAGGTAAACAAGGAAGGGTTTTGATGTGTGAAGTGAGTAAGCAAACCAAGGGAGGGCTTAGGGCCAGTGCTGGTGAGGAAGGAAAACGAGTGCCGCGGCTTCCGCCTGAGCACTCTTTGTCACAGGACCCTCAGCACCATTATTTTTTGAGCGTTTGCATTGCTTTTTATTTTTTATTGTTTTTATTTTTTTCATTTTTAAATTCATTTTAATGAGAAAAAAGATACAAAGTAGCAATTAAATAGTTTCAAAACAGGTTAGTAGGACAGTTATAATAATTAATGCATTACATATTGTTGTCTTCATAGTAGTTATTCAGAACACAAGATGCTGACATAATATCTTTGTCTGAACAATATCAATACAAACTTTTCTCCTTAATGATCTAAGAGAAAGTTCTGTATATTTATAGTGACTGCCTCTGTTATGGGATAATAAGATCTTTAAGCTTCTAGTCTGCATGTTTAAAAACTAAAGTTTGTAGTCCCTTAACACTGTTATAACCTAAATAATAGACAACAGGGGTCCTGGAGAGGAATCTCAAAATATAGGAACAGGAGTTGCAGAGATAAAACAAAGATAAAGTAGACTCTTAAAAATTAAATGAATATGTAAGCTCAGAACTCTGCTTCAACTTCAAATGAACCAAGAGGGAACAGAGAGAGAGAGAGAGACAGAGAGAGACAGAGAGAGAGAGAGAGAGAGAGAGAGAGAGAGAGAGAGAGTTATTACTGTAGCAAATTCTTCTGCATAAATAAGTGGGACAGGGCGACGCTGTTTAAAAAAAAAAATTCTTCCATTTTTTCCAAGGATTTCAGAGGAAGAGTACCATGTTCTTATGGATAGTTAGCAAATATAAACTACAGTTTCACAAAACCAAGAGAGCATGCTAAGAAAGATGGAACAAAGGACTTAATCTCTCTCTCTCTCTCTCTCTCTCTCTCTCTCTCTCTCTCTCTCTCGCTCTCTTTCTCTCGCTCTCTGTTTGCAGTTTGAAGCAGAGAATTCTGAGCTTACACATTCATTTATTTTTGAAGACTCTACTTTATCTTTGTTCTATCTCAGCAACTCCTGTTCCTATATTTTGAGATTCCTCTCCAGGATCCCTTGTCACATTCCTGTATGAGAAGATTTTGATTAAAAAGAAATATCAAATTATGGAATATTCTTTCATTGGGGAAGACCCATTGGACAGAGACTCTGTGATCTACAAATCAATGTAAACCTTTGTTTCCTCCAGAAAATTTATTTCAATTAACAAAGAGTCAAAACAATGTATTCTTGTCTCCCCCCAAAATATTTCTACTTATTTCTATTTCTATTATGTTTCTAGTTTCTTCTTGCCACACATTTGCAGGAAGATGTAGAAAGTGTGCTCATTCATCTTTGGTTTTTCAATCATGAATATACAGGGAAGGTCAAGATGGAATATATTGATTCTGTAAACATGAAATTTACACAGCCCATAAATTTATTTTTCTCTGTTTGCTATCATGTTACAAGGAACAGCATCAATTTGTGACAGAATTTGATTCTATTTAATGTATGACACACATTTAAATGTTCCTAACTGATAGAATGCAATGTATGAAAGAATAAAAATAAATCAAACCTTTACTGGGTCCAGCCCAGGAGATGAGAAGAATGAAGGGAGTGGAGCTGGGGAGAGAATTCCACACCATGTTTCTATAAATCAATTTTGGAAAAGCACCCCAAAGTGTATTATTTTAAAATAATGTTTTGTTTATAGAACCTATAACTTTGATACAATTTGTAAATAGCTCCATAATCCAAAATACAACTGAATTGTATACTAACATCTATCACATCTATCATATTTGAACAAATGAAGACACTATATTCAAATGGACATAAATCTGAAAACATACTTATTTTCAAGCTAAATCAATCAAGGTAAAAAGATTTCTAAAAATAGCTATGTGCTGACAGACTCTGGCCTCATCTGATTTTTAAATACCACAACTTTCATCCTCCACAAATACTTCCACAGCATTCTCTGAGAAGAATCCTTTTGACTGCCACTTGCTGAGGACCATTTCTCTTTACCTTTTCGTTTCTGTAGTGATGTTTCTGCATTGCTCCCCATGTGATGATATCCCAGGAACAACAGTCTCAGGTTCAAACTGGGAAATTGTTTCCACAGTCAAAGATGGTTTAAAATGCTAGGGACATAGCTCAGTAGAATAAGTGCTCGCCTGGCAAGTGCTGAGTTCAATCCCTGGTACCACCAAATAAATAGATAGATAGATAGGTAGATAGATAGATAGATAGATAGATAGATAGATAGATAGATAGATAGATAGATGAAGTTTTAGAACAAATATTATTGTTCCCATAACAACATTGAAATTAATTTCATATGGATTTTTATAACATACATAGATACATAGATCCTGGAATGCACTTGATGCTATTACATACGAGAAGTAGCCTTATTCCTAGATATCAAATGGGACAATAAATGTCTTAATATTTATATGGCACCCAGTGACAGCTGGATAGCATGGGCCTGTGGGTAACAAATGGGGTTATTATTATAGCCCTACAAGCTCAGTAGTAGAGATTCCTTCATGCCAGCTTGAGATGTGTCATAGTACTTGGCACTTGATTAGAAATTTTCATATTAACTTCATATGAAAAGAGTCAAAAGGTATTATCTAAAACACAAAGACTGCACATGCATACTTGAGATATTATTGCATTAAATGAAATTAATTACAAATTTAGTGTTTCTTCTGTAAATTTATAGTTTAATTCCCTTAGCACCATTATAATTTTTTTATTTTTTGTATTCTAGCACAGGGTCTACAGGGTCTCACCACACAGACTGGACTCGTAGTGATCCTCCTGCTTTCAGCCTCGAAGGTGCTGGGATTACAGGCGCCATCACCAGGGCCAGTCTCAGTCAGTGTTGCAGCACACCCAGGGGGTGGGGCCAGTCCCACAGCATGATGGGATCAACTACCATTATAACTTAAATAATAGAAAACAGAAGTCCTTGAGAGTAATGTCAACATATGTAAACAGAAATTGCATCGATAAAACAAAAACAGTCTTAAAAATTAAATGAATGTGTAAGCACAGAACTCTCTGCTTTGAACTGCCAATGAAGAAGAGAGAGAGAGTTATTACTGTAACAAATTCTTCTGCATAAATAAGTGAACATGCCCATAGGCAAGAGCTTTGCTGATAATTTGGACTCACTAGGGAAAGCCTGCTTTTTATGCTGCTCTGTCTATTCCTTGGAGCACCGATCATTTTTTATTTCTGACAATTTCTCATGTTACAGTTATCTGCCTGACCTCACCTCCCTCTCCCATCCTAGAGGCACAGAAGCCTTTGAATGCTGTAGACTAAGAGTTTAACGCTGCTAAGAACTTCTGAGTTGGGATAGCAGAAGCCAGGCAGCTCCTGGTACACCTGTTCATCTCTTCCCATTAAAATACCATCAAGACATCTATACATAAAGACCAGTCAGAATGGGAATGGGAGCATAAAGCCTACTATTAGAGACTCTTCACTAACTCAACTTGACTGATACTGTTCAACAGGGCAAGGAAAAGCACTTGGCCTGATAATGCCAACCTGTAATCTGAGCACTTAGTAGGCTGAGGCAGGAGGATCACTGTGGGTTTGAGGTCAACTTGGACTACATAATAAGACCTTGTCTCATGCCCTACCCCAACCAAAAAAGGGCAAGGAAAAAGGAAGAAAGAGGAGGAGGGGAGGAGAGGGGAGGGGAGAAGAAGGAAAGACAAGAGGGGAGGGAAGGGAAGAGTAGGGGAGGGGAGGGGAGGGGAGGGGAGGAGAGGAGAGGAGAGGAGAGGACAGAGGAGAGGAAAAGAGGAGAGGAGGAGAGGAGAGGAGGAGAGGAGCCCCTCACACAAACTTTGGGCTCAGAATGAGGAGATCTCTTGATTTTCTCAGTCAGCCTGTGGTCGTTGTTAGAATTTTTTTTTTTTTTTTTTTTATGGCTCGCTCAGCCTGCCCTGCGGGTGCAGCTGGTACACCACGTGGTGCTGGGAAACTACGATCATCACTGTGGTTGCCTAAGCTTTCCTAAGCAGGTGCGTTAGATGGCTGAACCATCTCTCCTGGCCCCAGCCTGCGGCAGTCCATGCATTGTGTTAACTTGAGTTGTCCAAACTTGGCGGGTCCACGTCTCTATTCCACCCCTTGGGTCATGGGGGCCCTACCCTAGGGCAAAGCCAAGGCGCCTCAGAGTGACAGTGCAAAAAGGATACATAAAGGTGTTGAGGAAGCCTTCTGGCCCCCCACCTGCTTCCTTGAAGAAGACCCGGTCCCTGTGATGCCACTTTACAGCTGTGCCACTTTGGCAAAGTTTGGTCTTCAAAGCCACACCACTTTAGAGGAGTTCCAATCTTTGAGGTAGAGCGCTGGTCTCTGCAGTCAGCATAGAAGGCAGATAGAGTCTTGATGGGTGCCGCAGCTGCTGCTGCTCCTCGACTCTTAGTTGTTTTCTGCCGCTTTCAATTGCTGACTTGGAGCCAGCAGTATATGGCTTGAAACCTCCACAAACTATGAGCTACATAGTTTCAAACCCAGCCTGGGTAATTCAGCAACTTTACAAGACTTTCATTCTCAGAATGAAAAAATTGCAATTCAATTTTTTGAATTAAAAAAAAAGAAAGAAAAAGAACAAAAGCCTTGTTACCTTTGCCCTCATTTATGCTTCAAAGTCATGACTGCAGAAAAAAGGGATTTTTCTGTATTTCTGATGTATGTTTGTGTGTCTATCTGTATCAGTTTTGTCTAAGTTTTCATCCTACATACAAATACCACAAAACTGGGCTGTCTTCACAAGTAGCCCTCGTTTCTTGGAGCTGCATGGAATCAACAGCTTGCCTTGGCGGGCTGTTCTGCAGCACCTCGCAGCCCACAGTTTTTGCATCTACCTCTGCAGTAAGAATCACTAAAATGGGTGTGATGGAAGCGCGCATTCCTTTCAAATATGGCCATCCTTGAAGTGGTTGCCTTACAGCTATAATAGTAGGCAAAGTTATGAATATATGGCTTATCAGAATCTGAACCTATGTTTACAAGAGGCCAAAAAGCCATAGAGCATCCACAGATAACCTCGAAACACTGCAACATAAGGGAAAATGGTTTCAGAATCTTGTCAGATGTCTATCCAAGATGCGGCAGCTATCCTTTAGAAGTTAACTTTTCTTTCCTGTTCTTAAAAAAAAATCACTGAACATTTGGTCTTTGTTTTTGCTATCAATTTTAATTCTTGCTTACACTAAATTTAATTTAACACCGTAGTATTTGTCAAGCTTGTATGATATAATTTTAATACATAGATTGCAACTACTTTATAATGGAACATAATGCCTTTTGGATCATCCAAAAAGTTAAATTTGTGTAAAATTGAGAGCCTCTAGTCAGAGCTGAATCTTTGGCCTCCCAATTGCTTTTAAAAAATAAATGAAGACATGCTTTCATTATTTTTCCTTTTACAACAAAGAAATGAAAACCTAGCAAAGGAACATGAAAGCATCTTAAAGGTGGAGTGATCCGCTCGCAGTGCACAACTCTGATCCAGCTACAGGCACTTGGTAGCTAGTGAAAGAGACAGGCCTGGCCAGGAGCCCAGACAGTGCATAAGATCTGGAAAAGCCTTCGGAGAGGGCTTTCAGAGAAATATATAAACTCTATTATCCACTGGCATTTCTCTTTTGTACAGTTTTATCATGAAGATGTCTCCCATCAACAAAGATGATAGAGATGTCATTTAGGGACATTGAACAGCCCCTGAGCATAGCCCCACAGGGTGACATGACTCAGAAATTACTCCAGCAGAATTCACTTCTATTCATTTCCAGTGTCCAGGTCCAGTCTTCGTACCTCAGCCAAGGGGATTGGTCTTTCAAGGACAGGCTTTTACCTGGCAGATGCAGAAGGAAAAAGGATTAGACTGGTCCAGCAAAGAAATGCTATGGCAGAGGGGGAGGCACTGGCTGGGAGGCTATGGTCGGAGGCCACGATGCTAAGAGGATACGGCACTGCACAGACAGAGTCAGAGAAGGTGGAGCTGGCTGGATGACTTGGTGACTGGACTGGCTGCGCATAGCTGTGTACCTGATGCTTCCCTTTTCAACACGGTCTTAGGACTACTGTGTGGAATTGGTATCTCATTTTATCAGTGCGACTCCCCTAGGTAGAGCTGAATAAATGCTTCCTCTATGGTTTCATCCTCTCCTGACCTCCCACCTCTAATCATATTTGTGCATCAAGCTTTGCTCTTAAGTGACCTGGACCTGGAAGACAGTGTCTTGTTTGCTTGAATGACTTTTACTGGAGTGACTGAAGTGCCTCCTGTCTTTGTTGACTTAATAGACTAACAAAATGCCTTAGTCTGGACAGTGTGCAAAGAACAGGGGTTTATTGGGTGACTGGAAAGTTCAGAAAGGATGGCTCCACTGTTGGGCTGTGACCCTACCTGGTTGAAAATTTCAGTGAGAAACAGCTGCCTGCAAAAGGGCGGTGTGTGGGCAGGCAGGAGCGCAAGAGCCTGCGAGGGCCAGCTTTGCACTTTTATAACAGCTCTGTCCCCTGAGAGGAAAACCCTCCTTCCAGACCTGACCCATTCCTGCAAGGCAGTGGCTTCCTGTGAGGGAGTAATGCCACTAGGCAGACTGGCTCTACCTCTTCCTTTTTCTTTTTTCTTTCATTTTCCTTTCTTTTTTTATATTTTTCTTTACACCTCTCTCTCTCTCTCTCTCTCTCTCTCTCTCTCTCTCTCTCTCTCTCTCTCTCTCTCTCCCTACTTCTCCCTTTCTCTCTCTCTTATTCATGCATTTATTCTTATATCCTCTACCACTTTTTGAGATAAGGTCACTTCAGTTTTTAAAGCGGGGCTCAAACCTAGCCATTGTCCTGCCTCAACCCCCCCCCCCCCCAGTGTTCGGATCACGGCTGCGGCCTCCACACCTAGCTCAGTCAGGCTTTCCCTCAGAAAGGAGCCACTGCCTTATTATTGCTTCATGGGGCCCAAGGCTCATGCTCAGGAGCCTTTGGGGGACAAGGCAGCCTGCAGCTCTCACTGACTGTAAACTCACCCCTCTCTCGGAATTTGAAGGTGTAAGAGTGATGATGTCATCCATCTGGGAATAAAAATGGAACCAGAGCATTTATTGCAAAGGACAAATCTTTCCTCCTGGAGAAAGGCACAGCTCTCCTTCTGTCTAAATCTAATCGTACTTTGGGGCTGGGGAGATAGCTCTGTGGCACAAGTACCTGACTGGCAAGTGCAAGGCTGTGAGTTTGAACCCCAGTCCCGCAAAAAAAAAAAAAAAAAAAAAATTCTAATCGTACTTTTTTAATGCATAATCTCATTTTCTAATCTGTTCTAGAATTTTTATTTTCATCTCCTATCTTCTTTTATCTATTCTTTATTTTTCTGTCCTTCTGTTATTCCAATCTATAAATAAACTAATTTAGCTGTTTAAAACTTAAAAAAAAAAATCCCCTAGGACCCTATGACCTTTAATTCTCTTCAACTAGAGTTCTGTCTGAACAAGAGAAGTCTCTTTCTCCATGTATTCATAGGACAGTCAGGTTGCAAGGTAAAACCACTCCATGAACTCCAAAGCTTCTAAAGGCACCAGTATTTTCTCAAGCAGAAAAACCTAATGAGGACTGATTCATTCTGTGTTTCTGCGCAGTAGTGACTGCACCTTTCATAACTCTCTTTTCCCTAAAGTGTGCCATAACTCCTGCTTTAGTCCAGGTAGTTCTCCAGATGCCTTCTTCATTGCCTCTGCTGGCCTTTAATCGTTGCTGTGCTTTGTGCTTTTCTGTCCTGCTCTTGTGTTATGTTCCTGATCCAAGCAATGGAACTCACCCTCAGCTTTTCCCTTATCACTCTTCATCTCCTAAAATCCAAGCCTGTATTTGGCAGCCTATTTGATATCACACTAAGTAAGCGATTTATACTGAACATCACAGGTTTATGTTCATATTTTCTCCGAACTTGCTTCTTGCATTATAGGGCCAGTTTCAGTGAAAGACACTGACATTTAACAAATCATCCTAACAGAAAGACTAGACTTCCCCTCTTTCTTTTACTTCTGCTTTTTCTGACATACCCTAATAATTACATGTGTCTTACTTATAAAGGTAAGGACAATCCCTTTAATTAATATCCTTTAACTTCCCCTCTAGATCATTTCAACAATATAATAAGGCTTTCTTACTCATGTGAGAAAAGGGTAAGCATGGACATGAAGGAAGAAGACAATACAATTCGAAGCTTGATGAGGGACCATCAAGGGTGATCTAAAGCTCTGAAGCTCCCAAATTGCCCAGAAATTTAATTTTCTTCTGTTGCAATTACTGCATGTTTTACAGACAGCAAGGAATGGAAACAGACTCAGAATTAAACCATGTACTGTTCTTCTATTTGGAGTGAATCTCATTTATTCATTTGTATAATAACTTAATGATTTTATATAATTTCTTGTTCTGGGTTTGTGTGAAGCATTGAACAATAGTCTCTTACAGTTTATTATTATTATTGATGTTTCCTAAGTTTCTGGGAAAGGTTCCAAGCCTCACTGTTCTCTTCCTTTCATGCACCATTAAACATTGCAGAGCTCCAGAGTATTTCATGGCAAATTTCAAGTTCAGTTTTCATATTCTCATAACCAAGTTCAGTATTCCTTTTCATATTTTTTTTTAAGTTCAGTCTTCC
>PVJA010028072.1:17889-28090 GCA_004027025.1 Myocastor coypus
GTATCATTGATATGAAATAGATAATCAAAACTCAGAAATAGACATTTCTTCTCTTGGAAAAAATACTGATAAATATAGAAAAAATAACTCAGTATTTTAATCTTATAAATTCACTCTAAAGTTAAAGTCATTTTACAAGATCAGTCTTTTCAAATTATTATTATTTTTTTCTTCTTCAGACAGGGCTTCACTATGCGGTGCAGGCAGGCCTGGAACTCAATTTGTATCCCAGGCTGGCCTCCAACTCACAGAAATCCTCCTGCCTCCGCCAACTAAATGCTGGGATCACAGGTGTGGACCACCATGCCTGTCTCTTGAAAACATTCCACAAGGTCCTAATTTCATTGGGTGGTACTGACCTTTTGTCCCTATTTCATGTAGGAAGCCCTGTCTGATGCAGGTGTTGGTAACACAGTCTCAGAGATAGTCTGTGGCACAAAATAAATGAATACATACATACATACATACATACTTCTGTTAGGAAGAAGGAATTAGGAGAATATTAACTAACCCTCCTGTAGGGAAGTGCTTCCACCTTTACTGTGACCCTGATGTCAGTCTTTACATTTATAAATAGTCCTTTGCAGTTGACTCTTTGCTTATACTTCTATATTGGCTTCTCTGGAAATTTAAAAGTATTATTTAAAGTGAGAAAACTCAAACAGTTCACTAAATTAGTTGAGATAGAAAAACTAAGTTTATTTTTAAAATTTTTTTATTTTTTAAAAAGAGTACAAAACAGTATTAAAACAGAAAAATTGCAAGTGATACAATTTATATCACCGGATATGTGCATGTAAAATTGGGAAAAGAAAGAAAAAAAGGAAGGCATAAAAAACTAAGAGAAAAAAGCACAAACAATTGAAGAAAGAAAATTTTAAAAATTAAGTATTAGCCACTGTTTTCCATAGGCCAGCAGCTATGTACAGCGCAATCATTCGAGCCATCCTGCTTACATACACAGATAAGTCTCTTTCCCCCACCTTCTGCTGTCCTACTCCTCAACTCAGTAACTAAAAGAAAAATAAATATTTATTTTTATTTTGTGTCACAGTACTTGTCTTTCAAGCATAAGCAATTTCATGAGCTCCTACATGTAAAAGCTCAAGAGTATGGGGCATGGCGGGATGGCTCAGTGGTCTAAAGCGTCTGCTTGGGAAAGCTTGGGCGGCTTCACAGACCGCGGTTCGATCCCCGGCACCACATGCTGTGCCAGCCCTGCCGTCGGGGAAGGCTGAGCCGGCCATAAAAATGAGTGAATAAACAAACAAAGGTTCTGAAACAAGAAAAAATAAATAAATAAATAAATTAAAAAAAAAAAAGAGTAAACATACTTTGTCAGCAAATAAAAATTATAGCCATTAAATATCTTTAATACTCATATATGCATGCATGCATACAAACACAAAGAAATATAGGCTCGAGAGACTTCAAATCTAATTTAAATTATGAACTTTTCCCATTGCTGTAGATCCTGAGGCAGCATGAAGAAAAATGTTAGTCTTATAGTGTGTCCTCCAATTGGTGTTTCATTTACCTGACACATAACCCAAACAAGTGCTCATACCTGAAAAATACTCCAAATTACGCTTCTACAACAAGAATACAAAACTCTAAGTTTTAGGTCTGAGGAAATTTTGTCAATGATGATGCAAGTTTATCTCATTTTATGTCAATCTCTAACCTACCTGGATGATTTTGTTGAAATCTGAAAAAAGAGTTCTGAGTCATCTTCATCCCAGTCAGTGTTGCTTACTTTTTTTTTCTAGCATTAATACCAACGTGCCAGTGTGATGATGTCTCTTTGTTCTCAAACACACACCAACTATTAACTTGAGAAACTTGAGTACGTAAAACAATCCTCTTCTGAGAGTGTTGTTTGACAAATTAACCATGAAAAGCAAAGACACATTTTCAAGGAAGGCAGATCCTTTTTCTAGATTCTGAAGCTCATCAAATCCCCTTACTTGAAGTTAACAACTGCTAGAAGCAGCATGTAACAAGTTGGAGAAGTTACATTACTGAGCACCTACACTAAGCCATTGACTTTGCCTCCTTTGTTCTTAAAACTATAGTTGAAAGGTAGGTGTTCAGCTCTGCTTTTTGAGGTAATAGAGTCCAGGAAAGGAAGTCCTTGCACTACCCCTAGAAAATGAAAGGATCAAGATGCCTGGGCATGCCTTATACTACAGCCTATGCCACTCCTATTTTATCTCAGTGAAATATACAAGGACAAAGTGCCAGAAAGTGTGCAGAATTAGTTTCTTCCTGAGTCCCAGAGAGAAACAGATGTAGTTAAATTGATCTTGTTAGAATACTCTGGTGGAAGAGACCCTTCCAGGTACACAGGACTCTTAACTCATCTTCCTAAAGTACCTGTGCCATGAGTGGGCCCGTTTAGACTAAATTCCAACAGGATGGCCAAGGAGACCCACCCTTGGTATCAGTGACTTCCTGTGCTCCCTTTGAAACCAGCCTCTGACTCATGTGTTTCTTGTCCTTTCTGTTCAGCTTTTTTTCAATGCACCAATGCAACAACCTTCTTTTCCACTTCAAAAGAAATGCAACATATTAGACAAAAATCTCTTCCAACTTCTTCCCTGACCCTAAACACCCATTCATGTACAATGTCTTTCCTGCCCTTCACTTTGTAGCAGGCAAAAATGGCTCAATTTGCATCTACAACTTTGTGCCTAACACATCCAAAATTTTCTAGGACCTTCTACCATATGTTACTTTCCTAATCTGTGTCCTAGGCTACCATTTCCACAAGAGCATTGGAATAGTTACCCTTCCCATAATAAAATAAATAACTAGAGCAATATCCTCCTCTACCTAATATGCTGATTCTCTTTGCAGTTTCATAACCACACTTCATAAAGAGGCAGCCCCACTGTGTTTCTCTACCAGTTTCTTCTAATCAAGCATCCAAATTCCTAAGATCTGACTGCTGGGCATGAAACTGTCCTGAAACTCTCCTTCATAATGTCACTGATAAGCTTGTTATGGTTAAATCCAAAGTCCATGTTTCCACAGGCCCTCCCCACCCATGAACTCTGGACCAAGGCTGTTGACCTCTGCTCTTTCTGCCACCCCTCTTGCTTTTGCTTTTCCAGGTCTTTGAACACTCTGGAGAGTCAGTCTTCTGATAACCCCTTGCTGCCTGAATGTGTATGGGGAGCTTCTGCTATCTCCAGAGATGCAAGACACTAGGAGAGATATTTAGGAAAAGTGAAAGCTTTCTTAATGGTTTTAGTCAGAGGATTCATGAAATATAGAAGGAACTCTACAGACATAAACTCCAAGAGCTCATCAAAATAATGAAAATAGACACAGATCTTGAGATGTCTCCAGGCTGTCATTCAAGCACCTGCTGTATCAGTAGAAAGAAGCTCACATATGGTGGGTAATTAATGAGATGTTATCGGCATAACATGAGACAGAATTATCTAATAAGCAGCTTTTCTAAGCAAGAGAAGCTAGACTAGTAGGACGTAGAATTGTAAACTCTGGTAGGAAAGAAACAAGCTCTCAGCTTGAGTACTACACAGATAAGAATATTTATAACTCCTCAACTGCGTAACAAGACCCTGTCTCAAAAACACACACACAAAAAAGAGAATATTTATAACTATATGTGAAGAAAATTAAACACAAATTCCAGCCCAGTATTCTAAGGCCAGAGCAGCACTTCCAGGCTGAGAAAGGCTGTCCGCACGCTACACTATCTCCAGGGATCATAGACCTTCCCTTCTGTCTGCTTTGCCTTAGTAACTCACAAGAGTGTTTCCCTTTTACTGTTTCTGCATCTATTTGATGTCCCTGAAGCACCTTCCCTCAATTATTTTATGACACACCAATTATTTTCTTTTTTTGTTATTGCTGTGGTTTCAAAGTTGTATGGGTTTGGGGGAAGGCAAACCACAGCCCCATTATCTCCATAAAGCCTGTTATTTTTTAGGACATTATTTTGCAGGACACAAGGATCCTAAATAGACATATTTTTTAATGTAATAAAAATTAAAAATAAAATGTCTTGTGCTGTATTAAAAAGCATATGTATGTCTGGATTCTAAGACTATTTTTCAATTGAATTTAGGAAGAATCATGCTTTGTTTATTCCATAAAAATTACTTCAGATAAGGCCAAACCCATATTTCTCACTATCTCTCTGCCAGGCTTGATGCATGAACAGAAAGCTGTGTTTTGTATCTGAATTATGTGGTGTGAATCTGATCAGTATTTCTTCTCATATTCAAAAATAGCAAAGACAAATAAGTAGCTGTTAATCAACAGTGCACGAAAGAATTCTCATATGGCTAAATTCCAAGTCAAGGAAGTTTCATTCAATTTTTTTTTTTAAATAATAGACTTGATAGTTAAGATGGGCTAAGAAGGACACACAAACTTAATTTCATCTGCACTTGCTCTGGCAGGACTTCTAGGAACAAGGAATCAGAGCTCTGGTTTGTGTCTTTGACACCTAAGACCTGCTGCAGACTCTTCTTAGTGTCCTCCGGGATCCCTTCTTGGAACTGGTTGACCGAATTCCTCTTCACCTTTCTTTCTCTTCAGCTGCCTTTACCTACTATCATGTTTTGAGGTTTAGTCTGCCTTGTAAATTTTTTTTGAACTCTAGTTATTATTAATGCAGATTTATGCACTGGTTTCTAGGACTTTAATTTATTAATTTATTTATTTTTTTGTCTTTTTGAGACAGGGTTTCAGTATGTAGTTCAGACTGGCCTTGAGCTCACTTTTGTAGCCCAGGCTGGTCTCGAACTCACACTGATCCTCCTGCCTCCGCCTCCCAAGTGCTAGGATTACAGGCGTGCGCCACCACACCCGGCTAGGACTTTAATTTATAAAATCTTCCCAACCCATTAAATATAAAGCTGTCTATTTCTAACAGAAACCACTCAAAGATTTTTTTTTCTCAAACTCTATTCCCAGAAACTCATGTTCCTAGAATTTAAGAAAGAGAACATAGTTGCTTTGTCATGTATTCCCACATTATAATAACCTCTCAAAATAAACGAGGAAGTATAATTTTTTGGTATTAATGCTGAATATTGTGCACAGCAGTTAATCATATTATTATTAAAATATACTGATGCTGTGTGGAAAGAGTGCAAAGAAATAATCACAAAAGAAAAACTTTGGCTGAAGTTGAAGCAGAATCATGGCCTTGTAAGGAAATAGGGAACTAAAATGAGAAATTTCATGAGGCCACAAAGAGATGTGGTTAAATAAACATCAAGCCAGTTCAATACATAGTTAGAAGTTCGAAACAGATAGGTTGCATTTTGAGCATACTGAGCCTAACAATTATCTGCCTGTACTGAAGTGAGGACATCATTCTTTTTTTTTTTTTTTTTTAAGAATTTTTTATTTTATTTTATTTTTCCTGTTTCAGAACATTTGTTTGTTTATTTATTTATTTTTATGGCCTGCTCAGCCTGCCCTGAGGGTTGGGCTGGCACAGCATGTGGTGCTGGGTATCGAACCACAGTCCCTGCAGCCGCCTAAGCTTTCCTAAGCAGGCGCTTTAGACCACTGAGCCATCCTGCCAGGCCCCAAGGACATCATTCTTGATAATTTTTAAAAGTGGTAAAAATATTACCTTACATCTAGCTTGATTTTAAACTATTTCATTCCTTTTTGCTAAATCAGTTAGTATATCCTTAGTTATCCACATTATGAGAGGCCAGGTGTGGTGGCACATGCCTATAATCCCAGCACTTTGGAGGCTGAGGCAAGAAGATCAGTGTGAGTTCAAGACGAGCCTGGGCTACCAAAGTGAGCTTAAGGGCAGCCTGAACTGCATGGTGAGATCCTGTTTCAAAAAGCCAAAACAAAAAAAGGAAGAGAAGGCACATAATGAGAGTACACATTTTCCTAGTTAAAGCTAGGGACACACCATTGTTTATGAAAGAAGTCTAAAAATGTAAAGAGGAGAAAAAAAGAATGCAGACCTGATATATGGTTAAAAGAAAAAGATCAGAGTGCATATATTACGTCCCAAAATTCAATATAATTTATTTTACTTCCATAGAACTCTTACCAATAGGCCTGGAACAGGATCGCAGTACAGAGGATGCAAGGTAACCTCTTGTAAACAAGCAGAGTTTAAATGAGCTTGATTTTTCACACCCTGCTGCCATAGCCTTCAGTTGCTGTGTTCTATTTTATGGGGTTGTTCAGAGATCTGCCTTTCCTCTCCTATTTCTTGAAGAATTTGTTTTAATTAAGATTTTAACAATATATTAGAACAAAATTCATACATGTGTGCATATTGTCTAACTCAAATTATTCTGAATTTTGGCAACTATAGGTCCTTACCTGCTAATGGAAAGATACAGTTAGACAGAACTTAAGAAGAAAAAGCAGTAAAGATCCTACTGTAGTAGCCAGTTTGGGTAGCCCTGCTAACCTGCAATGGACATGGGTTGGTTGATATGTTTGTGATCACCCTCAAGTTATAAGAGAAACTGTTCCAAATGTAATGCAGTTGTCATTTTAGCTACAGATGATGAGCTTCTATCTTGTGGGATGGGATAATGAAGAGCTCAGGACTGCAGAGCTCATGGCCTCTCAGAGTGTAAAATCACACAGAGCTGCAAATTACTTCTGTGATTCTCTGCCGAGGAACTCATTTTACAACAGCCATTTGAGAAGCACTGTAGCTCGACCTGGTGTACAGCTTCTCTTTCAGCTAAACTAAAGTTGGCTATAATTTTAGAAAGAAAAAGAAAGGAACACATAAGTGCTAAAACCTGTCTGTATATTTTTGGGAGCTTGGCTCCAAGGATGGGAGGCATGTGAGAATATATGTGCAGAAAAACCGTACAGAGAAGATCGCTGCAACTACATCAGGCCAGTCTTGTGTAAGTCACCACTGGTTTTAATACTTTTTACTTACTTCCATGTAAAATGTCCACCAGGTGATCCTGCTGTAATAATCCATTCCTCTGAATGACACTCACTGGGAAATGCTATTCGTCCGACTTTTACTGCGAGCCATTTTCCAAGCAAAAAATAGCTTCCAGTGCTGATGTGTGCCTTAGGGATAATGATATCACCATGCAATCTATATATTTCTAGAAATGAGAAGAGTGAGGCATGATTTCTTCTAGTTTCATACATGAAGGCAAGTAATTTAAAAGTGACTTAGATACTCAGAGCAAAGATTGGAAGTCAAAATATACTTGAGAAAACCATCATAGAAGTAATATGAAAAGAGGGTTGATTTCTAGAATAAGGCTTCTGAGCCCGTAGCAACAAAGCATATTGAAATAAATATTTAAAATCAAAACATAACGTTGAAAAATCTTTCCTATAAGCCACACTGACCAAAAATTCTACAAAACCTTGATTTTTTCCCATGTAAGCTGATAGAGTTGTTTTCTTTATCATGTAAACTTGGTTTTGAATCTGCCTAAATCTCCAGCTTAAATTAATAGAACACACACAGCCTTCACAGACCCCTATTCATCCCGGCAAAACCTGCCCAGTTCCATCACTTGCCTCTGGGTTTCAAGGCTCCCAGCACATCTCATCAGAGTTGATTGGATTCCCACTGCCTTGCGTAGCTACTGAGTGTAGTTCTGTACATTTTCTCTAAGACTTTAAAGGCCTTTTATACTTTGCTATGATTTAAAAACCAGCTTCACAAAGGTCACTTAAATAAACTCACTAATCCACAGAATCAAAAAAAAAAAAAGGTTTTCAAATAAACACTTCAAAACATTTTCTAAAAACAAGGGTTTACAATTCAGAAACAAGATTAGAGAGCTCGTTACCTATGGACGAATATGATTTATCCATATTTCAATGACAGCACAGATGAAGTGTGGTTAAACAATGGCACTGAATTTGTCGGATATTGCGAAGAGGGTCCGGAGAGATAGTTCAGAGACAGAAGCACATATCGGACAAGCACAAGGACCAGAGTTCAATCCCTGCCCTACGTGCTGTGTGGCCTCAGCCCCAGATCCCAGGACATACTACCTAGGCCCCAGATGCGGGCACCCTCTGTGCGGCCCCAGAACCAGGTGTGGTGGCACATGCCTATAATCCCAGCCCTTGAGAGTTTGAGCCAGAAGTGTTCAAGGGCCAGTCTGGGGCTACAAGCAAGTGAGCCAAAGGACAGCTGAAAACTGCACAGTGAGATCTTATCTAAAAAAAAAAAAAAAAAAAAAGTGAATATTAAAATAAGCCAGTACAGAGAAAGGACATACAACAAAGTTTAACCTCTTGCATACTTTTTTAGTGTTAGCAATAATGATGCTTATTTACACATGACAATACTGACCATTACAGTGATAAGAGAATGGTTCATGGCCAGTATCATGTAGCAGAGCTACAAGTAAACTCTAGCATTAAAGTTGCTCACCCTCTTAATCATTTCATCACTAACATCCAAGGACAAATCATGGGGATGTGAGTGCGGAAATACTTGGCATAACATTCACGCATCTCTCAGTATTAGGGCAGACCGTAAGCATTTGCATCTTAATACTACAGTCTGATGAGTTTGATGAACTGGCTGTTACTAATACGCCTTCTTACGTATCCAGTCATAGAAAGCAGGAATGTAGAACCATAGAGAGACAATAAGCAGACAATTTCTCAAGGAAGGAGTGGTAGATAATAACAAATAAAAAAGATACTTCGACTGTGAGGATAAAATATAATTATACTGTGGAGTCGTTAACATAGGTGGAATGCAGGACTCAGGTCTCTCTGATTCCTCCGAGTCTGTGCGAACATTGCTCTCTCTAGACAAGCTACAGCATTCTGGGATTCACTAATGACTCAGAGTCATTAGGGAAGAAACAAACTGTTCTCAGTGTTTTCTGCCTCAGAAGGCAAAGAAGTTTTTATGCTTTGCGAATACTCCTCAGTGGTAATATATTTCTTTTTCCTTTCTTTCTTTCTTTCTTTCTTTCTTTCTTTCTTTCTTTCTATTTATTTATTTGTTCATTTAGGTATTTTTTTAGGGAAGAGTCTACAGGGTGTTCAGGGTCTCACTGCTAGATCAAACTTATAGTGATCTGTTTACAGCTTCTCAAGACCTGGGATTACAGGCGTGTGCTACCACCTCCAGTCTTAATTGTCATCTCAGCCCACCCTGGGGGGTTGGGCCAGCACAGCAAGACCAGGGATTGAACCCCTGGCCCTTGTGACTGCTTGCAGGTGCTTTAATCCACTGAGCTATTCAGCCAGCCCTTATTTCCTTTGTTATCAGCCCAAAACAGAAAAATGGGGAGGTTGATGAGCCTCTAGCTCATATTTTCCTGTTTTGTTTTGTTTCGTTCTGCCTCTCCCATGTTCTTAGTATATAGACTGAAACTACAGATTGCTACGCACCCCACAGCCAGGCTCTGTCTTTCCACAGTATTCAACTCCATTTTCAGTCAATATTTATGAAGTGGAGTTAATATCAATAATCCAGATCTCTCCTGAACATTTTGGGGTTTGAAGCAATCTGCTTTTATAACTCAGAGCGTGTATTTTCCAGGTACTCTGTCATCCACGCTGATACTCAGCCATGCTGTAGAGTAGCACTGCTCAGCAGAAGTCTCCCAAGAGATAGTGGGATTCTCCTGGGATACACAGACTTCCAGCCAGTAGCCACTCGTGGCCATTGAGCTGTTGGAACATGGATAGCATTACAGCATGTGGCGGAGGGGTGGGGCAGTCTATTTTTGTGGTCCTGTGGGTTGAACCCAGCGACTTTGCACTGAAGTACATCCTCAGACCCTTTTTAGTGTATTTTTTAAAGATAAGGTCTCTTTAAGTCACTAAATGGCCCAGGATAGGCTTGAACTCAACATTCTCCTTCCTTGGCCTCCCAGAATGTGCGGGTTACAGGTATGTGTCGCCATGTCCAGCTTGTAATAGAATTTTTAGCAGTACTTTGCTGTAATTGACTTAATGTTATATAGACAATATACACAGAATGTATCGTATCTGATGTGGCAGATATGAGACTTCATCAATTCTACTTTTTTTTTTTTCAATTCTTTTATTGTTTAAATTTAACAATGGTTATATTACATATTTTCATCATCGGATCAGTTTAGATTAATACATATAGGTATATAAGATTGATCAAACAACTAAACATTAACCTTTCTAAATCCACATTACTTTTTTTTTTCTTTTCCCCCTTTTTATCTTTGAAAGTTGACATATT
>PVJA010028073.1:0-27930 GCA_004027025.1 Myocastor coypus
TTTTTTTTTTTTTTTTTTATTGCTGGCTCAGCTTGCCCTGGGGGTGGGGCTTGCATAGTATGTGGTGCTGGGGATCAAACTGGTCTCTGAGGTTGCCTAAGCTTTCCTAAATAGGTGCTTTAGACCACTGAACCATCTTGCTAGCTAGTACTTTCTATTCTTACAGAGATCGCTATTTTTTTCCCTCCCTCTGTATTGCTAATTTTATTTATTTATTTATTTATTTATTTATTTATTTATTTATTTATCAGAACCAGGGATTGAACTCAGGTCCTTGTTTTTGCCAGGCAAGCACTTATTCTACTGAGCTATCTCCCCAGCCTCTTATATTGCTAATTTTAAAATTATTAATTCTCTTATTTGACTATGAATTCTCACATTGTACTAAACTCCAAAAAGGAATAAATGTAAGAGAGTATAAGAAGTTGAATTTAGGGGCCTGGCAGGTTGGCTCACTGTTCTAAAGTGCCTGCCTGCTTAGGAAAGCTTGGGCAGCTGCAGGGACTGCGGTTCGATCCCCAGCACCACATGCTGCACAAGCCCTGCCCTTAGGGCAGGCTGAGCCTGCCATAAAAATAAATAAACAAAATTTCTGAAACAAGAAAATAAATAAAATAAAAAATTCTTTAAAAAAAAAAGAGAAAAAAAAAGAAAAAAATGAAAAAGAGGAAAAAAAAAGTTGAATTTGATAATATACAACTCTTAAAGTTCTGTGATTCAGAGCAATTTAATTTCATGTAAGTGTTTCTATATGCAAATGAGAGTGTTTCTAAATGCATCTCTTGGGAACTCTAGGAACACAGAGAAAATAACCTGCAAGCCAAAAAATAGGAGGTCGAGCTCTTCCTAGGTCCCCTTTATTCATGTTTTTTTTTTTGTGTGTGTGTGTGACTGGGGTTCAAACTCACGACCTTGCACTTGCCCAGCAGGCACTTGTGCCTCGGAGCCATCTCCCCAGCTCCTATTCATGTTTAAGGTGACAAGATGGCTAACTTTGGCATTTGCTACCTGTATCTCAACTAGGTGAAGAAGAGTTTTAACCCAAAGGGTTGAGTAACGGCCTCCCTCCTTTGTTTTTGCTTTGCTCTGCTGTAGGACATAACGATTATATTTGCCCTGCTACGAATCAGTGTACCATAGATAAGAACCGGCGTAAAAGCTGCCAGGCCTGCCGCCTCCGGAAGTGCTATGAAGTCGGAATGGTAAAGTGCGGTGAGTGTTTGCTTTACTGTCCATAGCCACGCCGAAAGCTGCATAGCTTGGGTGAGGGGAGGTTGAGGGCGTGGCTGTTGTCCCGTTGCCTTGACTCACTCCCGTGGCCGCAGATAACAGAGCTGCAGTGAGTGGGAGCGAGGTACTGGGAGCCGGCTTTAGGGCAGTGTGGGCAAGACGTCCCTACAGTTCAGGGTGTCTAGCAACTGCACAGGGCACGACCGTCCTGCCTGGGACCTGGAAAAGCCCCGAGCAAGGATGAAGTCCTGTTCCACAGTGTAAATATCCACAGGTAAAGCTTATGGCCAGGAAGTAGAACAGCTTGTGGGTTACTTGGATAGAAATGGGGGAAGACCAATGCCCTTGGGGCTACCAGCTTCCTACAAATGGAAAGTGTGAGTCAGAGACATGGTAGAACTGTGAAACGTACAGCGCACATAGACTTGGCTCTGTGATAGGATGTGTACATCACATCCACATGTATTTGACACATAATATGCACACGTGCATATGTATGTATATATATGTATTTTTTTCTTCTTTCTTTCTTTGTCTTTTTGAGATGGGGTCTCACTATGCAGTTCAGGCTGGCCTCAAGCTCACTTTTATAGCCCAGGTTGGTCTTGAACTTACACCAATCCTCCCGCCTCATCCTCCCAAGTGCTGGGATTACAGGTGTGCGCCACCACACCTGGCTCATATCCATATATTTTATATGTATATACATATATATTAAAAAGGAAAGCACCAGCCCTTTAGTAGAAGAGTGGACAAGGGTGTCCATACCCTGCTCTTTCTACCTGGCTAGTTTTGGGCTCATTTGTCAGTCCCACACGTGTTAGTTTATACCTTCACAGGGACTCTGCCTCTGCTTTCCTTCTGCTGGCCAATATTTTGTCCGTGGTGAGTGATAACTTCTTTCTTTGCAACCTTTGGGAAAGTTTCAAGCCCACTTTCTCTCCCTTACCCTCTCCTAGTAGCTCTGCTTTCTAACTGTTCCCGGGCCCTCTTTCTCTGTGTACCACAGGTGAGAACTGTGACCTCCTTCAGGAGCCCAGCCGAAGGGCTCTTGATGTGCTGGCGTCGTAGCTGCTCTCTTTTCTCTGAGGACTATCCTGCCTGCTACCATTGGGGGATCATGAGTGTTCCCCAGAGGTCAGGAGGTAGTGGCCTGCTCCCAGGGTGGTGCTATTGGGGTGACGGAGCTTCCTTTAGGATGTGGGGCTGAGCGGGAGGTCTGTAGGTCTGTCGGGGGTGTGCCTGAGGAGGCGCTTCAGAGCCTCGCTTTCTTCTTTTTTACTTCCTGCTACAAGGTGAGCAGTTTGCTCCCTGCCCCTGCCCATGTGCTTCATGACAGGTGCTGGCACAGAGGCCTGAAGGGAGTGGCTGTCCCTGGTCATGGACTGAGACCTCTGAAACTCTGAGTCAAAATGAACTTTTGTGTCTTTATGAGGTAACTGTCTCAGGTATTTGTTCCAGTGACAGCAGGCTGACCAATACACTGGATGCCTGAGACCGCCCAGTGTGTATCAGTGACTCTCCAAAACACTTGCGAATTTCTGCCCTCACCACTTCAGTTAAATCCTGAATGGAATCCAGTGGGGTTTTCCCCCAAACCGTTTTGTGATTATTGCAATTATTATATTACATAATTTAACTTGAATTTCTATAAACACATGAAATACGAGTACAAAATACAGCTATAATCATGAAAGCTTAGTTGAAAGTTCTGAAAAAACTGTAAAGGACTCATAGCTGCTGAGTTAGATATGGGTGAGATTGAGGGGGAAATTGCCAAGGCGATTGCATATGTGCTTTTGAAAAATGGTTCCCAGGCTTGTGCGAGGGCAAGGGTGCATGCATCTGTACTCAGATGCGCACAGCTGTGGCCCTGGCAAGGCAGTATTCATGGGTGGAAGGTCCTGACGGTTGGATTCTCCTAGATGCACCTCATTTTTTGTTCACTCTTTGCTAAGTGACTCTGGTCAAACTACTGGTGCTCTCTGGCTCTTGGCTTTCTTTTTGTTTTTTTTTCTTTTTTGAATTTTTTATTTTATTTATTTATTTTTTTCTTGTTTCAGAACCCTTGTTTGTCTATTCACTCATTTTTATGGCCGGCTCAGCCCACCCCGAGAGCAGGGCTGGCATAGCATGTGGTGCCGGGGATCGAACCGTGGTCCCTGAAGCCGCCCAAGCTTTCCCAAGCAGGCGCTTTAGACCACTGAGTCATCCCGCCAGGCCCCTGGCTCTTGGCTTTCTTACATCCAAAACAGCTATCTGCTCCATTGGGCTTGTTATGGTTTATGTCTAGTTGTTCCCCCAAAGCCTCACGCAATCATGGGGCGGGGACTTCTAGAGTTTGAGACTTGACTCATGGTCCCCTGGGATTATGTGTTTTAGTACTGATGGGATTATGGGTCTGAGTACTGCTGGGATTATGGGTGTAGCCTAAGGTGGATAGGCTGAGGTGGAGAGCCTGAATGTAAAATAGAGAGAGACGGACTCTGGCTGCTGCTCTCTGCTCCCCTGGTTGCTCCCTTGCCTCTGTCGCCGTTGTTGCTGTTCCACTGCCATGAACTGCTGGCCTCTGCATTGTTCCTCTCCTCCGCCTCGGATCCAGCTGGGTATGGACTGAAACCTCCAGTCACTGTGAGCTAAGTAAACCTTTCCTTCTTTCATTTTGGGCAACAGGTATTTGTCCCAGCAACGAGTAAAAAGTGCCTAAGAGGGCTTTCTTTCTATCTATCTATCTATCTATCTATCTATCTATCTATCTATCTATCTATCTATCTTTCTTTCTTTCTTTCTTTCTTTCTTTCTTTCTTTCTTTCTTGTCTTTTTTGAGACAGGGTCTCACTATGCAGTTCTGACTGTCCTTGAGCTCACTCTTATAGCCCAGGCTGGTCTTGATCTCACACCAATCCTCCTTTCTCAGCCTCCCAAGTGCTGGGATTACAGGCGTGCGTCACCACGCCCTGAATGAGTAGGTTTATGTACAGTTAAATACTTAGCTCCTTTCTGAGCACAGAGAAAGGCCATTGGATTTTACTGTTGTCCCTCCCTTCACACTCTTGTCTCCCCTTCCCTAAAAGCTTCTATCCACATTCTTCCTCCTTTTCGGTTAGGGGGTGTGAAGGATTTTTGCCTGCATTCTTGATATTCCTGCATCCCTCTTTATTCACAAATGACGTCTGTTCTGTTACTTTTTCTTCTGTATTTCTGTGTGCATATGGACGATATTTGGATAAATTGCCAATCTCTGTTGATCTTTTTTGTTTCTGATATCAAGGAGTGAACTTAGGATCTTTTTTTTTTTTTTTGTCGGACTGGGGTTCAAACTCACGACCTTGCACTTGCCCAGCAGGCACTTGTGCCTCGGAGCCATCTCCCCAGCTCAGAACTCAGGATCTTGTACTTGCCAGGCAGGTGCTGAAGCTGGCCCTCTTCTGTATTTCTGATCTTTTCTTTCTTTTTAAAATAATTTTTTATTTTATTTTATTTTTTTCTTGTTTCAGAACCTTTATTTGTTTATTCACTCATTTTATTTTATTTATTTATTTATTTATTTATTTTTGCCTTTTTGAGACAGGGTCTCACTATGCAGTTCAGGCTGGCCTTGAGCTCAGTTTTGTAGCCCAGGCTGGTCTCGAACTCGCACGGATCCTCCTGCCTCAGCCTCCTGAGTGCTGGGATTACAGGCATGAGCCACCACACCCGGCTATTCACTCATTTTAATGGCCGGCTCAGCCTGCCCTGAGGGCAGGGCTGGCACAGCATGTGGTGCTGGGGATTGAACCGCGGTCCCTGCAGCTGCCCAAGCTTTCCCAAGCAGGCGCTTTAGACCACTGAGCCATCCTGCTGGGCCCCTGATCTTCTCATTTCTGCTGAAGTACTGATGTAGTTGTTTAGATGCTACGAAGACCATGTAAAGATACTCTGCAGTATGCATAGCCAAGAAAACAGCCGGACTAGCCCCATGTTCATTCTGTGTCCCTGGGTTGGTGTCTTGGTTACTTTTCATTCACTGCTGAGACAAAATGCCCAACACTCAAAGTTAAGGGAGGAAAGGTTTGCTTAGCTCACAGTTTGTGGAGGTTCCAGTCCGTACTCAGCAGGCTCCAAGGACGATGGGCACATGGCAGAGGCCAGCAGCTCATGGCAGTGGAAGACAGCAAGGCAGCAGAAGCAGAAAGGAGGAGGAGCGGCAACAGTGGCAACACAGAGCAAGTCTGCTGCCCGTGTGTTGCATTCAGGCTCTCTATCCCGGGCCAGGTGTGGCCCTTGGAGCTACAATCCCAGCTGCACTCACACCCATAATCCTAGCGCTGGTAGTGAAATCAACCATACACTCTAGAAATCCACCCCATAACTTCATGAGGCTTTCGGAGGATAATTAGGCACAAACCATAACATTCCGAAAAAACAAAACAAGACTGAACAAAGCATTCTGCCCCTGGCTCTTCAAAGCCTCATGCATATTCCTTTATGTGAAAGTCATTTTAGTCCACTTCTAAGAATTGCCAAAATCCTAACAGTTTCAGTGCTGCTGGAAAGTCCAAGTCCTAAGCCTCCTCTGTGATCTAACACAAACTTTTAGCAGTGAGACCCTGTACAAATGAAAAGAAAGCTAGTTCCAACACGCAGTGGGACCAGAAAAATACTAGTACCATGCCAAAAGGGGATATAAAGCATTGGGACCAATGGAAGCCCAAATTCCAGAAGGACAAACATTAAGTCCGGTAGTTCCATGTGGAACATCTGAAGCAGTGTGGCACTTTGTGAGCTCCATGTGACTCTGCCCTAATGGCACTCTTGGTGGTAGCTCCCATGGCTTCTCTCTTAGGCTGGCTTTGCTCCCTCCTTGTGGTTTCCCTTAGATGACCCACATTCCTGGATTTTCCAAACTTCTGGGGTTTCCACTGCATGTTAAGCTTCTCACTCTCTGCTTCACACACTGCCCTCCCAGGGGCACACTGCCTGGCTTCCCAGGCCTTCTAAAATCGAGGTGGAAGCCTTCTTAACCTCAGAACTCTTGCATTCTGCCCATACCTAAAACCAACACCACATGGATGAAGCCAAGATCTAGTGCCAGCTGGAGCAGTAGCCATGTTTTCTTCCTTTTTGACTGTAGGGGTCGAGTGCCTGGATCTCTTGAGCACTCTGACCCTGATTGAGAGGAGCAAATTCTTTGTGCCAGCACCATTCTGGAATCTGATGTGGCTGGTGCCTCTGTTTTGGAACATGGTGCTCTGCAGCTTTCTTCCCAAAGAAAAGCCCCTCACTCTTGTAGTTCTAAGGCTGCAAAGGTGGAGACCTTCTGCCTTCTGTGATGCCCTCAGGCCATCTTCTGATTCTCTGGTTCCTTCTCAGCAATGGAGAGCCTCTCAGCTCTTATCTTTGTATTCCACAGCTTTATTGGAGCTTCCTTTCTGGCCAAACTCACAGTTTAAATCATTCTGCTGAGCATTTTGCTCTTGATTCTCAACATAAATCTGACCAAAAGTCCTCGACAATAGCCATGCCATTGCCTCAATATTTGACTGCTTTGAGATTTCTTTTGCCAGATTTATCAATCTGTGGCACTTAATCTGAGTCTCAGGCAAAGTCTGTGGACACAAGCAAAATGCAGACAAACTTTCTGCTAAGCAGTTACACAAATCATCCAGAGTCCAACAACCAATGCAGTCCTTTTTCTCAACAGAAACCTCGCTAGCCTGATCTTTACAGGCAGGATTTCTATCAGCATTCTGAGCTCTGATCTGATTCTCCCATATAGAACAGCCAAGGCTGTTCTAGTGCTTATCTTGTAGGCAACATCTCTGAGCCCTTCCTATCTCTTCCCATGAGCCATTCCCAAAGGCTTATAATCCACATGGTCAGGTTTAGTGACATCAATGACCCTACTTCTCTGTTACCAAATTATTTATTTTCTTTCTTTATTGAGACAGGGTTTCACTATGCAGTTCTGGTTGACCTTGAGCTCATTTTTGTAGCCCAGGCTGGTCTTGAACTCATACTGATCCTCCTGCCCCAGCCTCCCAAGTGCTGGGATTATAAGCGTGTACTACCATGCCTGGCTTCTGTTACCAAATTCTGTCTCATCTACTTTTCTCTTGTTACTGGGCTAAAACACCCGACACCCAAAATGAAGGAAGGAAAGGTTTATTTAGTCATAGTTACTGGAGGTTTCAGTCCACACTTGGCCAGCTCCAAGGCAGAGCGGCGTGGGGCAGAGGGCAGCAGTTCATAGTGGCAGAAAACAGCAAAGAGCAAAGGCAAAAAGGAGGAGCAATTTCAGCAGTGGCAACAGAGAGCAAGTCTGCCTCCCTTACATTGCATTCGGGCGCTCTGCCCCTGGCAGGCTGTAGCCCTCATGCCCCTGATCCCAGCAGCATTTACACCTGTAACCCCAGCACTGGATCATGAATTAGTCAAACACTCTAGAAGTCCACCCCATAACTGCACGAGGCTTTGTGGGCACAACTAGACACAAACCATAACAGTTGGAGTGGTAGCTCAGCCTTTTTTTTTTTTTTTTTTGCAGGATTGGGGTTCAAACTCATGACCTTGCATTTGCACTTGCCAGGCAGGCACTTGTGCCATGGAGCTATCTCCCTAGCCCCCATCAACCCCCTCAGCCTCTTTTGGGTCCTATTTCCTTATTTACCTGCTTTGTATGATTATAGGAAAAGGATTTGCTAGGTAGTCTAACATAATGTCTAAAAGCATGAGCTCTGGATTTAGCCTGCTCTTTGGGCTTCAATCTTGTCTCTATTTTCCAGCTTCCTACCTTGGACAGTTCATTGGTGCTCTCTTGTGTTGACTGCTCCTCTGTGCACTGGAGTTAGGAGTAGTACCTGCCCTTTAGGGTTGTGGTTGTCGTGAGGTAGGCGATCTGCGTATGATACACAGTGCCTGGTACGTGGAAGCTTCTAGGCGACCTCAGCTGGCATCATTATAAGTTAGCATTCATCATCTTGTCTAATTGGATCACCTCTGTTTGGTACAGTATCTTGTTAAAAACTCACTCAGAGGCAAGCGTCTTACATGGCAGCATCAAAACTCCAACTCTTGAAACACCCTTAGCAGAAAAACAGGAGTGTCTTATCCAGGCTTTCACGTGTTTTTTTTCAGCCTAGGTGCTCCAGAACTCTTTCTCTACAAGGCCTGGAACAGAGGACTTTGTCAGTAAAAGTTGTTCAAAGAAATGTCAATGTGTGGGTTCACAAACACATACTCGGGGTTGCTTTTCAGACTCCTCACCCTCATACACTGTACAAGAGAAACGCGTGATTAGAAAACTGCTTCCTTAAACCGTACCTTTTGTTCAGTTTTCCCTGGGCGAGCACAGTTGATGTTACATGTTGATGGCGCTTTGCTTGTGAACAAAATATAGTCCAAGCCTGTGATAGGGACCCTAGTTGGGCCGTCAGTGGTACGAATAGCCTGCCACGGTGTGCACGACTCTCCAGGTAAGCTCTGCATTCCTTATAGTTGTTTAAAGTGTCCCTGAGAAGAAGATCCTGCCCTTGTGCTGTAATTAGCTGAGGTCCGAAGGAAATTCTGCTAAGATTTCTTCGCAGTTAATGATTTGATTTTTTGAGGGATTGAGGAGGAGAGAGAAAGGGAGGGTGAGATGAGAGGACTAAGGGTGCTCCAGGAGCCTCCTAGCACCCCAAACTGTAAGTATTAGGAGCCATAACATAAGCTCTGACCAACAGGAGGGGGAAGGAGGAGGGAGGGAAGGGCAGAGGGATGAAGAAAGAAGAGGAAAGCCAGCTGTAAGATGGACACATGGCCACTCTCCAAGCTGGTGCATGTGACAAGCGTAATAATCAAATAAAGTGAATCACAACAGTTTCACTGCTTTCATACCTTCTATCTAGTTTTGCTTTATTTTTTATTTTATTTTATTTTTTTCTTGTTCCAGAACTTTTGTTTGTTTATTTATTTTTATGCCCTCAGGGCAGGGCTGGCGCAGCATGTGGTGCTGGGGATTGAACTGCGGTCCCTGCGGCCGCCTGAGCTTTCCTAAACAGGCACTTTAGACCACTGAGCCATCCTGCTGGGCCCCTAGTTTTGCTTTATAGCAATATAAACAGTTGGATGTAGTGAACAAGCTGTGATTGAAGAGAAACATTAGGCATGTTGTGGGTTTTTACTTTTCTTTCTTTCTTTCTTTTTTTTTTTAATGTTATGGCAGCTCAGCCTGCCCTGGGGGTGGGGCTGGCACAGTATGTGGTGCTGGGGATCAAACCATGGTCCTTGCAGTTGCCTAAGCAACCTAAACAAGTGCTTTAGACTGCTGGACCATCTTGCTGGCCCAATTTCTTTGGTATGTAACTTGAACTCAAGGCCTTGTACTTGCTGGTCAGGCTCTTGGGCTGCTGAGCTATCGCCCCAGCCCTGGAACATTTTTTAAAAATTTTATTTATTTTATTGTTTCAGAACTTTTGTTTGTTTGTTTATTTATTTTTGTGGCCGGCTCAGCCTGCCCTCAGGGCAGGGCTGGTGTAGCATGTGGTGCTGGGGACCGAACCTCGGTCCCTGCAGCCACCTAAGCTTTCCTAAGCAGGCGCTTTAGACCACTGAGTCATCCTGCCGAGCCCGTGGTGTGTTTTTTTAACTTTACTTTTATATTTTTATCTTTAGTTAGTGACTATTTAGAAATATTTGGGGGCTTAAATTTATACGGATATAAAATCTATAAGGGTATAGAAGTTATTTATTTATTTAAACGGGGTTTTGCTTTTAGTGTGGGCTGGCCTTGAACTCACAGTTGTATGTAGCCAGGCTGGCTTCAGTGTTCTACATTCAGTTGTTGTCATTGTTGTTTTCCGTTTGTTGTCAGTTGCTGAGAGCAATATGTTGAAACATCTTACTTATAGTAGCATATTTATTGATTCTCAAATTTTTCTTTCCATGCATTTTACTTGGAAGTTATGTTTTGTCATTTTGATGTATACAAGTCTCTCTCTCTCTCTTTCTGTCTCTCTATCTCTCTCTATCTCTCTCTATCCTGTCTCTCTCTCTCTCTCTCTCTCTCTCTCTCCCTCCCTCCCTCTCTCTCTCTCTCTCTCTCTCTCTCTCTCTCTCTCTCTCTCTCTCTTTATTTGTTTGCAGTACCGGGGATTGATCTCAGGACCCTGTACTTGCCAGGCAAATGCTTATTCTACTGAGCTATCTCCCCAGCCTAGTGTGTACAAGTTTAGAATTACTTGGCTTTCTGTTATAGTATAATGACAGGATTAGCAGTTGAGAGGCCGAGGCATAGGACTGAAAGTTTAAGGCCATCCCGGGCCATGTAGTAAGCTCAGGGATAGGCCAGACTATGTTGGGAGACCGTACTTTTGAGTGAATGAATGAATTTATCACATCTATTTCTTTCCTTGTCGGATCTGATCATGGTTTTGCATATTTGTTTCCTTTATTGCTAGTTTAAGGCATATGTTCTGTTTTAAGCCTCATAGTGACATTTCTATTTTTAATTTGAGTTCTTGATTAATTTGAGAATATGAGCCTCACTTCTTAAATAATGCAACTGAGAAAAATTCTAACCAAAATCATCCCTCTTTCCTTTACATATTATTACTGTCTGGTATTTTCATTCTACCTCATCTTTAAAACATTTTATCATTTTGTCCTTTCTGTTTTCTTGAGTTAGTCTCATATTCACCAGTCTATTTTCCGACTCTCGCATCCTGACCCTATGCATTTCCTTTGCCTCGTTTTCCTCCATCCTGGAGGATGCCCACGTGGCGCATGTTACGTCTTCCCCATCTCTGTTTAGTGGAGAGCACCCTTCATTTATTCTCAGTTTGGATAACAGGTTAGCTGGGAATGTAATGCAAAATTCCGATTATTTTCCTTCATCATCTGAAAGACTGTCCCACCGTGTCCTGATCTATGAGAGTCCAGTAGCAAAAGCTTTCAGCGCTGGCATAAGAACAGAAAAACAGATCTGTAAAGCAGATGAACAACGATGACAACAAAAAAAAAACAGCATAGGATTTGGATAAAGATACTTTATGTAGTTATATATAGTTCCAGTCATGTACAGTTTATATGTAACACATAGTTTATGTAAGTTATATATAACTTTAAATATAGTTATTAAGGAGAAGGCACTTTGTTTTATTTATCTATTTGTCTATTTATTTGGTACAGCATCTCACTACCCAGCTTGGACTCATAGTGATCCTCTGTCTCAGCCTCCTCCTTACTAGGGTTACTGGTGTGTGCCACCATGCCCAGACTCTGTTGCCAGCTCAGTGTGCCCAGGGGCAGGGCTGGCACAGCATGTGGTGCTGAGGATCAGATCCCGATCCCTTTGCTTGCCTAGGCAGGTGCTTAGTCTGCTGACCTATCTCACCAGCCCAAGACAGGGTCTCCTTACGTAGCCCTGGATGCCCTGGACTCACTACATAGCCCAGGGTGGCCTCAAATCCATGGCAACCCTCCTGCCTCAGCCTCCAAAGTGCTGGGATTGCAGGTGTGAGACGCCATGCTTGCCTAGTAACTACTGTTGGAGAAATTCTACCTTAATTTTTGGAGAATACAACATGAAATGTCAATAACACATTGTAGAAGTACACATAAAATTTTGAATAGGGCCCGGCGGGATGGCTCAGTGGTCTAAAGCGCCTGCTTGGGAAAGCTTGGGCGGCTTCAGGGACCTCGGTTCGATCCCTGGCACCACATGCTGCACCAGCCCTGCCCTTGGGGTGGGCTCAGCCGGCCATAAAAATGAGTGAATAAACAAACAAAGGTTCTGAAACAAGAAAAAAATAAATAAAATTAAAAAAATTTTTTTGAATAGATTTGAACCGTACAGTGTTTATTTTTTCATTTATTTTTATTTTTTGTCTTTTTGAGACAGGTTCTTGCTGTGTAGTTCAGCCTCACCTTGAGCTCACTTTTGTAGCCCAGGCTGGTCTCGAACTCATACCAATCCTTCTGCCTCAGTCTCCCAAGTGCTGGGATTATAGGCATGTGCCATCACACCTGGCTGAGACAAATCTTGTATACAATAAAAATTGTTATTACTATGTGAAGAACCTTCATAGGTTTCAAGAGGGGAAAGGGATAGCTCCTTGGCACAAGTGCCTGCCTAGCAAGTGCAAGGTCATGAGTTCAAACCCCAGTCCTGCAAAAAAAAAAGGGGGGGAGGGGCAATATAAGCAAATAATGCATAAATAAAAATATTGATTAATATTACTAATAATTTAAAAAATACAAAGATAGGAGTTTTAGTCACTCCTGATTAGCAAAGACTAAGAATAATAACTTTAAGGGTTGACAATGTAGTAGTGGTAAAATATTTGCCTAGTATGTATGAGGTGCTAGATTCAATCTCAGGGACAGAGATTGAGTTTTATTTTTATTTTTCATTTTGATTTTAATGGGGTGAATTTTTGAATACTATTGGTGGCTAATCCATCAACATTTATTAAACTTTTACATTAATATGTGTCTTGGTTTCAGTTTATCTTTTTGAATTTATTATGAGGAAGTTATTTGATACGCGTGCAAAGATGTAATAATTAAACTAGTAAATTATAGATTTAAATCAAGGGAGGACCTTTTAAATAGATGATGCTCTACTAATATGACAGAAAACTATAGACTTTTAAATTGCCATAGTGACATTTTTAATAAAAAACTGAGCTGGGCACCGAGGCCAGACAAAGTGGTGCACAAGCACACCTGCAACAGTGCTGGGGAGGCCGAAAATAGGATCACTACAAGTCCGAGCTGTGTAGTGAGCTCCTATATCAAAATACGTACATTAAAAATAAGTAAATAAGCCAGGCGTATTGGCACAGGCCTATAATTCCAGCACGTGGGAGACTGAGGTAGGATCAGTGCAAGTTCCAGACCAGCCTGGCTACAAAAGTGAGCTCAAGGCCAGCCTGAGCTGCATAGTGAGACCCTGTCTCAAAAAGACAAAAAATAAATAAATAAAATGTTATCAAAAATAAGAATAAGGGGGCCCGGTAGGATGGCTCAGTGGTCTAAAGCACCTGCTTAGGAAAGCTTAGGCAGCTGCAGGGAACGTGGTTCGATCTCCGGCGCCACATGCTGCGTCAGCCCTGCCCTCAGGGGAGGCTGAGCCGGCCATAAAAATAAATAAATAAAATAAACAAAAGTTTTTAAAAAAAGTAAATAGTTTGATCCCCGGTACCATACACACACACACAAAAAAAAAGAATTTAAAAATAAATAGGGGCTGAGGAGATAGTTCTGTGGCACAAGTGCCTGCCTGGCAAGAGCAAGGTAATGAATTTGAACAGTCCCACCAAAAAAAAAATAAAAAAAAAAGAGTGATGCAAATTATGAAATAATTATATATATATATATATATATATATATATATATATATATATATGTTATATATATTGTAGCTAATTCTAATTTTGTTAATAAAGTATGAAAAGGTATAAAAACTCGATGTGTAATATGGGAAAAGCATATAAAAGACAAATAGAATTTATTTGATTTATTTTACAGATTTTTGGGGAGTAATTTAATTGATGCATACTTGTTTGTATGAATATTGTATATAAAATGAGTAGACTGGGGCCCGGCAGGATGGCTCAGTGGTCTAAAGCGCCTCCTTGGGAAAGCTTGGGCGGCTTCAGGGACCGCGGTTCCATCCCCGGCACCACATGCTGCGCCAGCCCTGCCCTTGTGGCGGGCTGAGCCGGCCATAAAAATGAGTGAATAAACAAACAAAGGTTCTGAAACAAGAAAAATAAATAAATAAATAAAATGAGTAGACATGTATATGTATTCATGTAAACATTTTAAGAATATATTATAAAAATGTGTTATTTGATAGCTGTCAGAAAATGTGAATGTTGGAGTCCTAATTTTTCCCTATTTTCTACCTTAAGGTAATTCCTAATTTCGTAGTTTGGAAACCAAGCATATTAGGAGTCTTTAAGAGAAATGGTTTTAGCCGGGCGTGGTGGCGCACGCCTGTAATCCCAGCACTTGGGAGGCTGAGGCAGGAGGATCGGTGCGAGTTCGAGACCAGCCTGGACTACAAAAGTGAGCTCAAGGCCAGCCTGAACTGCATAGTAAGACCCTGTCTCAAAAAGACAAAAAAAAAAAAAAAAAAAGAGAAATGGTTTTAATGTCTGTATATGACTTTGAAGAGGAGGACCCCTCCCAGTTCTTAAAACATTATGTTACGTGTCCTGAAAATAGAGGCTATGCCTCACCTGTGAGACCTCATTGTGGACGGTGGCTGTCCATGGGCTGGCCACTGGGGGAGCTGGAGTCTGGGTCACGCAAGGACTGTTTCCACCTCTGCTCTTCCCTGTAGGCTCCCGGAGAGAAAGGTGCAGGTACCGAGTGGTACGAAGACAGAGAAGTCCCGGGGAGCAGCCGCATTGCCTGAGCAAAGCCAAGAAGCATGGAAACCCGGCGCCCCGGGCCAAGGAGCTGCTGCTGAGCGCCCTGAGCCCGGAGCAGCTGGTGCTCACCCTGCTAGAGGCCGAGCCACCCAACGTGCTGGTGAGCCGGCCCAGCACGCCCTTCACCGAGGCCTCCATGATGATGTCCCTCACCAAGCTGGCCGACAAGGAGCTCGTACACATGATCGGATGGGCCAAGAAAATTCCCGGTAGGAAGTCCCGCCCCTGCCACTGTTGGGACAGGAGTACGAAGGAACATGCATGAACCTTGTCTAGATGTGTAATAATCAGACATCTTTCTTCCTATGTGGGCATATGTACCGTCACCATCTGTAAGCTAGTGTCCAATTGAGAGTTCTCGGGCCCGAGTGTTTCTCTACCAGACCTGGCATTCTGGCAGCGCTGCGCACGGCCTGTCTTTTTCTTTTTTTCTTTCTTTCTTTTTTTTTTTTTTTTTTTGTCTTTTGAGACAGGGTCTTGCTATGCAGTTGAGGCTGGCCTTGAGCTCACTTTTGTAGCCCAGGCTGGTCTCGAACTCACACCAATCCTCCTGCCTCAGCCTCCCAAGTGCTGGGATTACAGGCGTGCACCACCACACCCAGCACGGCCTGTCTTTTTCTCATTCTCTTCTTGTCCTCTCCCCTGAAGCCGGTCCATTTCTCCTGCGCACGCCATGTCCTGTGTATTCGCATCTTCTGTATCTCCTACCTATTAGCTACCTTGTATGCCTTGAGGAGGGCTGGAAGATGGACCCAGGGAAGAGACGCACAGAGTCTCTCAAGTTAGATTGGGGACCACTTGGGGCAAGGAGTTCCAGGGCTTGGGACCTGGGAGCATAGCTAGAAGGTAGAGTGCGGGCGCCATATTGGTTGCTGCCTTGGTTGTGGACTTGTGGCTTTGGGGAAGCCGTGTAGGCAGGTCAGGGTACAGTCTAACTGGTAGGAAGGTGAGAGGCATCTCAGCTGGCAAACAGGAACAGAACAGTGGTCTAGTGAAATGCCAGGGCTAGGAAGGATTATACATGAATAAACAGACTAAATTAGGATTTGGCATAACAAGAATCAATGGCCAGTGGTTTGAGGTGGGTAACGAGTGAGCCCTTTACGATGTGTGATTTAGCACAGACATTTATTCCACCCTGTGAAGTGATCCCTTCCCTGGGCTGTTTGTAATGTGTGCAGATTCACACTTCTGATGGTTCACCTTGGAATCTTCCCACCCTGTGACCCTGAAAGTGCGGCCCCTCGAGCATTTGGGTTTTTCTCCTTCAGTGCAGTATTCCATAAATACTCTGAGGGGAGTAACGTGTTGTTATGAAACAGGCTTTGCGCTCGATGACGTTAGCACAGCTGTAAACTAAGTGTTCTGAGCCTGTTTTAAGGTAGGTTATGGTAGTTATGAAATTGGGTGGGTTAGGTTTATGAAATTCTTTTTCTTTTTTGAGAGGGCCTTGCTCTGTTGGCTCTGGGCTCGCCTCAAACTTCTGGGCTCAAGGGATCGCCCTGCTTCACCCCCTCCAGCATGTGGAGGCTGCAGGAGTGTACCACTGTGCCTGGGTTCATGTGCGCTTTTTATATCTGGTGTCTTCAGCTTTCCTTTCAGCCCCTCTCACCGCTGCTCTAGCATAGGCTGAGGCACATCTGTGTGTGAAGGACCGGGTTGCGCGCCAATGACCAACCTTCATTTGAAGTATGGAAGAGCAAAGCTAGAGAATGGTGACGGGGAAGGGCGGCCATTGTCACTCCCCCTCCCCCGCAAGAGCTTCTCCGTCCATTTCTTTCTAGTCATCTAAGAAACAGTCTGTCCAGGCTCTAAGCTGGAAAGGGTTTCTGTGGCCTTCAGGGCACTGTGGCATTAGGGAGACCGTAAGGTCGGGGTTGGGTGAGAAGCTTGGTGAAGAGCTGGCAGGGGCTGTGGAGCCAAGGCCCTGGGTGGCAGCATGGCTTGCAGTCATCTGTTGACCCGGGGCCCCTGTTTCTTTTGCACTTTCCGAGGCTTTTTTTTTTTTCTTTTTTTGTCTTCTTGAGACAGGGTCTCCTTATGCAGTTCAGGCTGGCCTTGAGATCACTTTTGTAGCGCAGGCTGGTCTCGAACTTGCCTTGATCCTCCTGCCTCAGCCTCCCAAGGGCTGGGACTACGGGCGTGCGCCACACACCTGGCTCCAAGGCTTTTCTTATTTCCAGTTTTGTTTTGCCCAGCATCTTCACCTTTACCCAAATTCTTTCATTTTCTTTCTTTTTTAAAAAATTTATTTATTTTTTTTCTTGTTTCAGAATTTTTTGTTTATTTATTTATTTCCATGGCTGGCTCAGCCTGCCCTGAGGGCAAGGCTGGCGCAGCATGTGGTGCCAGGGATCGAACTGCGGTCCCTGAAGCCGCCTAAGCTTTCCTAAGCAGGTGCTTTAGACCACTGAGCCATCCTGCCGGGCCTTCTTTCATTTTCTCTGCTGCTTCCCAGAGGAAAAAATCCTGAGGTACTTTGCCACTGTTTTTGCTTTCCCTGCATTCCAGGCTGTTTTGCAGGACCTACACGGAGAGTGGTGGTTAAATTAATCATTGCTGAAAGCTGTGCTTAACGGAACTGAATGTGTAAGCTGCACTGGTTCCTTTTCAGGCCCGTGTTTTTTAAAGTTTCACACAAAACTGAAGCACAATCTGAAGGTGTCTTTCCCCTATCCACTGACTCAGTCATTGTCCACACCAAAGCAGTCTTGGGCTGTCATCTAGCCTTGGTTCTTTGAATATAAGCAGTAAAAGAGCTTGGCCTCTCCTGAGTAGGCTGAGGGTCTATGTCTGAGTGAGCCGGGAGAGTGTGCACGGCAGGAAGCTGAGCCAGACAGGAGATATGGGAAGCCACGGTCGTTCCTCCATTTGGTTCTCCTTTGTGAAGATTTGTAGTGCAAGGCCTGATCTCCACGCCACAGTCTCCTCATTGGTAAAGTGAGCATAGTAAGAGAGTCTACCTGTTGGAAATCCTCAGAGACAAGTAAGATTCCTCCATTTTTCCTGCTTCTTTTTTTTTTTTTTTTTTTGTACTGGGGATCAAACTCAGAACCTTGAGCTTGCCAGGCTTAAGCTGCTGAGCTATCTCCCTGGCCATTTGTCCCACTTAAAAGAAAAAAAAAAAAACAACGAAATAAAACAAATCCCCAAACTTTAAAGGACTGGGGATGGGGTAGTTCAGTGGTCGAAACTTGCCTATCATGACTGTGGCCCTGGGATCCATCCCAAGCAAAAGCAAAACAAAAAGGTACTGAATGACTGCCCACAAAGAATCCAGCTGACGTCCAAACCTGCGTCCACTGCACTGTGAGGCTGTGCCTTTGGCCGCTGTATTCATACTACTCTGCTCCCCGGCCCCAGCATGGCTCAGGGGAGACTCTCAAATGTTCTCTGCCTTGCTATGATTTTTTTTTTTTTTTTTTTTTTGAGACAGCGTACTTTGCTTTATAGTTCAGGCTGGCCTTCAACTAACTTTGTAGCCTGTGTTAGCCTTGAACTCACAGTGATCCACCAGCCTCAGCCTTTGAAATACTGAGGTTACAGGTATGTATCACCATCATTGTCAAACAAAAAAACATGGACTTTCTTAGAGACTGCCTGTCCCATTCCAGTCCTGTGTCCAGCGCATGCCATTGGCGCTACCAAGACTTACTTTGGTTGTCACATCAGCTTTTTAGGAATGGAATCACTTGGGGCCAGTGCTCCTCCCCAGAAGAGAGATCCTCACCCAGACATTTTTAAGCCATTCAAGAAGTGATTCCCGTGGCAGCCTGGGTTTTCCACAGGGTCCAGTGCTGCTCTCGGTACCCCAACTTCCACCTCATCCACTCGGCCTATGGCCTGCTCAGACAGGACAGCCTGCCCCTCTGACCAGCAGCACCTTTCTCAACAGTGCCCAGGAATTAGCAGGATATTATGGCTGCCTACGTTCAGCCCTGGCTTTCGGTTCTAGCGTCTTCCTGGGGGATCCCAGCAGCCCAGGTAATAGTTTTTATACAGTACATACCAAATGAAGTTCGTTACTTAGGAGTCCAGGACTGGCAGCTTCAAGTTGTATCATTTGAGTCCAGACATTCCTCCCTTTAAAAGCTTGCCTGTCATCCTGTCTTCACAGCAGCGGGCCGTGGAGGAGGTGGTGGGTATGTGAGTCTCACGGCCTCTTGCTTTCCCCAGGCTTTGTGGAGCTCAGCCTGCTGGACCAAGTACGGCTCTTGGAGAGCTGCTGGATGGAGGTGCTGATGGTGGGGCTGATGTGGCGCTCCATTGACCACCCCGGCAAGCTCATCTTCGCCCCAGACCTCGTTCTGGACAGGTGAGGAAAACAGTTCGTGATGCTCCTGCTCTGACTGGAGTCAGGCACTTAGAACAGAGTCTTGGGAGCAGCAATTACAAGCTCACAGCTGACAGGGCAGCTAGCGGACAGTAGCATCCTCAGCTCCTTCCCTGGGCCCAGGACCCAAGAAGAAGTGAGTGTGGGCCCAAGGTCTCAGTGTCCTGTGAACCTTTCCAACCCTTGGCACAGGTTAGAGCTTAGCATTCGAAGGCCAGCACCCCAGAGAGGGCGGGCGTCCTGCAGGGTCAGTGGCCACTTGGTGTACAGTCAGCATAGACTTTTCTGCCTTAAAATTTCCACTTCAGCTCGCAATCTTAAGTAGTACTGCTGTTTTATGCCAGCCATAGCAACTCATTACACCTCCACCTATCTGGATAGGTGGTAAAATTCTTACGAATCCACCAAATTTATCACGGTGTGCTTTAATTCACTCTAATGCATGTGTTATCAGTAGCATTACTGAAACCAAATGAAGTCAACAGGAATCAACACTTGAAAGTGCTAATATCATATAACGTGGTTGCATTTAGTTTTCTTTTAAAGATAGGACAGTTTTTAATTGACTTAGTCAAGCTGTTTTTAGAGGGGAAATGCATACACCACAACATTGAAGCCTTTTTGCGAGAACAATAGCAAATTTTTGGTGTAGATGTGAGGAGCTAGAGGATCTCCCTGGAAGTGGATGTCCGCTTCCCCTTACTTTGCTAAAGTACTGGGGTCAGCCATCGGTTGACCGCGAGCACCGCATGAGGAGGAGGCCCGGTGCCGCGAGCCCAAAGTGCCTGGCCCAACTCTCGCATCGTCATCCTGTTACCACTTTAGGTCCTCAGAAGACCCTCATTCGCACGGCATGCAGATGAAGAACGATGCCCCCAGGTATCAGTACCCATTCTGCCTGTTGTCACGGATGACCCTGACAGAGAGCACTGCTCTGAGTAATGGAGGTGTTGTGGTGGAGAACAGAGGAAGAGCGAAGCGTGGGATGTGGTTTGAGCAGGAGCAAGCCCAGGTGGTGGACCGCAGAGGGGCGCTCTGAAGCCCAGGGCGGGGCGGGGCACCAGACTCTCCAGAACCGAGCCGAGTGACTAACATGTTGGTTGTATGTACCGGGCATAAGCACTTGCGTTTGTTGGCCCATTTAATCTTCACAGTATCCGCTTGGGGGTAAGCGCTATTATCATCCCTGTTCTCCAGATATGGAAATGCGAGGTTCTGTGACTGACCCACAGTGACAGAGCAGTAAGGGTGGGTCTGGCCGTCTACACTTTCCTTTCTCCCCCCCATGTGGGACATGGAACCTAGGGCCTTCCTCACACCACTGACGTGCACCCTACTCTTCCAAAAATCTTGAGTCAGAGCTCACTGAGTCACCCAGGTTGCCCTCACTAGGATTCTGGGTGAGACTACCACGCCCAGCCGAAGTCCGCACACTTAGTGACAGTGGCACAGTACCTGCCATCAGGAGAGAACGCACGGGAAAGAGGAGGCCGAGAGGCAAACTAACTTTCTGCTTTTCTTTTGTCTTAGACCAGCTCTGTCCTAGTTCTGCCCACCCCAAAAGCCGACTCCTTCTATCTCTAAGGGTACCCTGTTGCAGGGCAAGCTGAAAAGCCATGCACTCAGCCAAGCTGCTATACGCATTCATTCACTGATTCACTCATTCTTCGTTTATTCCCACTCGATGATTTAAATGAAGCCAATGCTCCTTCATGTACACACATGCATGTGTGAATATACACGTCTAAATCTTTTGGAAGTTAGCGCTAGAAAGCTGTTCTGTCTTTTGATGAGTTTGCAGATAGTGGGATTAAACTGGCCTTTTGTCTTTATTTCTAAGTTAATGTCCAACCTCATTCTCAGTGACTCTCCTTTTTGGTTTTTCATTACAATTAACCCTTTGTATGGGTTCCTTAATTGCTCGTGCCAAGTTACTGTGTCTAAGTTACTATAAATGGACAACAGTGCTGGGAAATGGTACACCCCCCCTTACGTAATAGAAACAACCTCTTAATAGATTCATATTATTCTATAAATATCTGAAAAAAAGGGTTTATAACATAAAAATTTAGCATATTGCACTGAATACAGAAGAATTGTATAATTACATTTACATTAGGCAGGGGCTTTGTTTGGTTTTGGTTTTGGTGGTTATGTGCCTTTGGAGACGGGGCTCACTGTGTAGGCCAGGCTGGCATTGAACTCGGCAACCCTCCTGCTTCTTGATCCTTGGTGTCGGGATTCCAGGCACGCACCACCATGCCTGACTGCAGCAGGCTTTTTTTTTCTTTTAGCATGTTGACAACTATTTTTTGTAGTATTGACAATACTATAGTATTGTCTTATAATATTGATGCTATAAACTTTGTGAAATCTAGATTTTCTTTTTCTTTTTTAAAAAATTTTTATTTATTTTTTCTTGTTTCAGAACTTTTGTTTGTTTGTTTATTTTCATGGCCAGCTCAGCCTGCCCTGAGGGCAGGGCTGGCGCAGCATATGGTGCTGGGGATTGAACCGCGGTCCCTGCAGCTGCCTAAGCTTTCCTAAGCAGGCGCTTTAGACCACTGAGCCATCCTGCCGGGCCCCGAAATCTAGATTTTCAAATTGAAAATAATTTACTTAGTTTGTCTCATAGATATACTTTTATGTATAATAGGTGTGTCTCTTGAGTTGTTTATTCCATAAGGGCTTCTTTTTTTTTTTTTTTTAAGGGTTTCTATTATAAACTGTTTTGCAAAATAAATAATTTTCATACCAATTAAAAATTAAGTCCTTCTTGCTGGATTGTCCTAGCAGAATTCCTTTGTGGGGCTTTCTCATCCTATCAGCAATGGATTCAACTGAGTCAGCATGTTGTGGATGCTGAGACTGCAGCTTTCATCTCCTAATATGTTTTTTGAAACAGGGTCTCGCTGCGTAGTTCAGAGTGGCCTGGAGTTTACTTGATAGCGTAAGCCTGAGTTTAGGGCGATTCTCTTGCCCCAGCCTCCCAAGTGCTGGGATTACAGGTGTGCACCACCTCGCTCAGCTCCGTTACTCTTGTTGAGGCTTTGGCAGAAGATGATCTTGAAGCCACTGAAGAGGAGATGAAACAGGCTAGTTCTTCTAGACTCATACATCAATGTGTGAAAGTTTACCATGGAACCTGACTTTCTACTTAAAAGATCTAAGCTGGGCATGGTGGCACACACACCTGCAAGCCTAGCTCTCTGGGACTTTGTAAAATAAGAGAGTTATGAGTTTGGGCCCAGTCTGAGCAAAACAGCACTTCTTAAGATCCTGGATAGATAGATAGATAGTCGATGGAACAGTATATATAATAGATAATAATGGATGTAGTTCAGGGCAAAGACCTCAGTTCTCAGTATTGGGAAAGAAAAGCATAAACATCTGGGCAGTGGTTCATGCCTGAAATCCCAGCCAGTTGGGAGGTTGAAGCAGGAGGACAGCAAGTTCAAGGCCAACAGGGGCAACTTTGTGACTTAGCAGTGGAGTGGGGATGACTGCACCTCAGGTAGAATGCTGTCCTAGCATGCAGTGTGCTCTGAGTTTATTTTTTTATTTTTATTTTTATTTATTTTTTTTTTCTTGTTTCAGAACCTTTGTTTATTTATTCACTCATTTTTATGGCCGGCTCAGCCCACCTGGAGGGCAGGGCTGGCGCAGCATGTGGTGCCGGGGATCGAACCGCGGTCCCTGAAGCCGCCCAAACTTTCCCAAGCAGGCACCTTAGACCACTGAGCCATCCTGCCGGGCCCATGCTCTGAGTTTAATAGCGCACACACACACATGCACTAAGACATGTTGGTGTCAGAAAGTTTACTTTTTATTTTTTACTTTTCTATTTTGGGTCTTGCTACATGATTTTCCTGTTTGCAGCCTCCCAAATGGTGGGATTACAGGCTCGTGCCACCACACCCAGTTTCAGTCGCTGTATCAGTGTGCCCCGAGGCTGGTCTGGCACAGCTCACCCGTATGCCCTGCCTAAGTTGGCACTTTAGTCCACTGAGCTATCTGGCCAGCCCCTTCTACTTTCCAATGTTATTAAAATGTTGGAGGAAGTTTGGACCGGGGCCTGAGCTCCATTGCGCATGTTTACAAGAACTCCTTAGCGTTGAACAGTTGTGAATGTACTGAGTTTGCGTACACATGTTTAACTTTTAAGATAGCGCTAGGTGCCGGGCATGGTGGCGCACGCCTGTAATCCCGGCACTTGGGAGGCTGAGGCAGGAGGATCCATGTGAGTTAGAGACCATCCTGGGCCACAAAAGTGAGCCCAAGGCCAGCCTCAACTGCATAGCGAGACTCTGTCTCAAAAAGACAAAAAAAAAAAAAAAAAAAAAAAAAATTCTAGTTATGGATTGAAGCTGAGCTATGCATATAGACGTTGGGCAGAAGTCAAAGATGTGAATTAAAGATTGAGAACATACGATGTGCCTGTCATACCACCGCTAGAGAAAGCAGGCAAGTTGGAGCTGCGCCTTAGGATTGGTGGCAGATGATGGTGGCGAACCGCTGCAGGGGGCACCTAGAGGCTGCTGTTGGCAGGCGGGCCAGGTCACCCCAGCAGCAGAGTGGCAGATGTAAATTGGAGCCCCATCGTCGAGATTTCATTGCAGGGACGTGATAGACAGGCGGGTCTGGGCTGCGCTTCAGGCGCGGGGTCTCCGTGCGTTTCACTGCCCCTGCTCCAGCAGTGCGCTTTCCCGTGGAGCCTGTAGGCTGGCTACTGTACCTTCCGGGCTCATCAGGGTTTCGGGTGCCCAAGCCAACTCCCCATTTTTTTTTTAATTTTCTTTTTTTTCTTGTTTCAAAAACCCTGCTTGTCCATTCACTCATTTTTATGGCCGGCTCAGCCTGCCCCGAGGGCAGGGCTGGTGCAGCATGTGGTGCTGGGGGTCGAACTGCGGCCCCTGAAGCCGCCCAAGCTTTCCCAAGCAGGCTTTCTACACCACTGAGCCATCCTGCCAGGCCCGAACTCCCCATTTTTGAAATAGGAACTTTTATGGTAAATGGCGTTTATTGCATGAGAACACAGTGCCGATCCTATATGCAGGGACTGTCCTTAGCGCAGGTCGCAACTTCTGGGAAGTAGGGCTGCTTCCAGATGCATCTCCTTGGGGACAGGCGTGTCGTGTGACATGTGTGTGCATGGCCCACCTGTGACTGTGACTCTCACACAAGGACGAAGAGTCAGATTAGGAAGTCACCAGAGCGGGAGCTGGTGGAGGTTTTGTTTTGTCCCCAAGTGATATTTCAAAATCAGCTTTTCTCAGTGCCGTATGTTCCCAAGCTCAGCACTTCTTCGTTCTAATAATGAATTGTCCCCAGTTAACTGGTGAGATTTGATCTGGCAGCACATGCACGCGGGGCATTACATGCTCAAGCGCTTCCTGTGCACCTATTACCCACATGCAGGGCCAGTGTCCTCCTTGGGAAGCCCAGAGCTGAGGAAGGGGTCAGGGGAGGCGGGGAGATGCAGAGGTTTGGGGTGCCCCACAGCCTCGGGTGCTCTTGCCCCAGGGGCTCCTGTCTTCCCAGACGCTCTCGGCCTTTGAGCGGCTCCTAGGGGCCCTGGGGTTTCCTCAGCTGGCCTGCATGCCTTGCAGAAGCCAGCGTGCCAATGGGCCAAAGCAGGCAGTTCTCGTGTTCGTGGCCCCAAAGAGGTGAGTGTGTGGGGTGGCGAGTGCTGTGGGACTCAGGATCCGGAGGAGCGGCCATCCTAGCTGAGCACTCTGGGGGTGGAGTGAGCTCCCTGAGACCGCTGGTAGCCGTTGTCCTCTGAATCTGGCAAGACTGTCCCCCAGTCCTGTACTCCCTGGGAGCGCTCTGCCTGGCAGGTGCTGGCTAGGTGGGTGGGGAGTCCTGCTCCCTTCAGAGGCAGCCAGGGACTGAAGCAGGTCCAAGAAACCCAGTGCCACCTGGGTCCCTTGAGTCTGTGCTGCAGGGCTCTGAGGAGCGGTGACCGTCTTGACTATATCACCAGCTTCTGTCCAGGGCTTCAAAAATCTTTCACTGATGGTAATAGATTTTTGTTTTTGTTTGTTTATTTGTAGAGTAATGAGGTAGAATAATGTGTCTCAGTAGTGAATAAAAGCCAGTGTTTTCTAGATAAAGTAAAATAATTTACTTCAAAGGTGGACCTAAAATTCATTTCTGTAAGGAGTGTTCAAAAGAAGTTTGTCTATACAGCTCAGAGTTTTGTCTAAGATGTTTGCTAAAAATAAAGCAGTCTTTAGGCAGAGTGAGGAAGGTTGTGGCTGTAGTCCCATCTTTGGGGGAAGCTGAGGCAGGATGATTGCCTGACCCCAGGAGTTCAAGGCCAGTGTGGCCAGCACAGCAAGAGCCCATGGAAAAACCCAAGCCCAAGCCAAACACTTCAGCAAATCCAAAATTTCCATAACCTTGTATCATCTACCTCTTCCTGATTTTAATCAATTTTTGATTATGATTTCTTTGTACGTCACCTTCTCTTATTTCAAATTATACGTAATTTGCTATGTGACCATCAGGAAGTGAACATGAAGCCTTAGGTGGGAAGATTTATTCTTCTTGGGCTTCCCTACTGTTCTATCTTTTTCCTCAATGCTTCTGGAAGGCCTCATTTTATTTTATTTTATTTTTTATTTTATTTATTTATTTATTTATTTTTTTGTGGGACCAGGGTTCGAACTCACGACCTTGCACTTGCCCAGCAGGCACTTGTGCCTCGGAGCTATCTCCCCAGCCCCAGAAGGCCTCATTTTAGTAGCATGTGTCGAATCTAGTTGGGCTGAAAGGGGTTAGATTGAAAACTAAGCAGCAGCAGCAGCAGCTACGCACCTTTGAGAAGACATTTGGTGAGAAGGTAGAAGAAAAATGTTTTGTTTTTTTGGTGGGACCCGGGTTTGAACTCACAACCTTGCCCCCAAAATGTAGCTCTGATGTAGTTCGCCTGCATAGGGATGTGAATGTTTCCATTAGGATTTCTAAGAAATAACTGACGACAGCTGGGCGTGGTGGCGCATGCCTGTAATCCCAGCACTCAGGAGGCTGAGGCAGGAGGATCAATGGGAGTTTAGACCAGCCTGGGCTACAAGTGAGCTCAAGGCCAGCCTGAACTGCATAGTGAGACCCTGTCTCAAAAAGACACACACACACACACACACACACACACACACACAAAAAAAAAAACTGATGTTTTTATTTTGACTTGAAATGCTGGGATTGTCCACACAGGGCAAGCGCTCTCCTGATGAGGCCCTCCCACCCGGCACACCGTCTTTGGAGGACGATGGTTCTAGATGATTTAGAGCCTGTCACTGGCTGCGACCTTTTTTATGAATACTCCGTACTAGTCAAAGAATATACAAGGGTTCTGGGGAGAGAGCTCAGTGGAATAAGCGTTTGCCTGGCAAGTACAAGGGCCTGAGTTCAATCCCTGGTCACACACACACACACAGAAGGACACACAAGGTGAAATTGGAGACTAAAAGGCGAAGTGCTCCTTGTTGCTCTGGCTGGCTCCCTGATGCTGTGTGTCCCTTAAATTCCAACATGGACTTTTGTAGGGATGAGGGGAAGTGTGTAGAAGGAATTCTGGAGATCTTTGACATGCTCCTGGCAACAACAGCAAGGTTTCGAGAGCTGAAACTGCAACATAAAGAGTACCTGTGCGTCAAGGCCATGATCCTGCTCAACGCCAGTAAGTAGCCGCTGCGGGGCTGGGCTGGGCTTTGGGGAGAGAGGTGCTGCTCCTTTGGCGAGCGGGCCTCAAGGGGGCTCCACACTGCTGCTTCCTGTGAAAGGGGATGCGGGCTTCCGGTCTGCCTGCTCAGTTTTCTTTTTACAAATTAGCAGCGGAATTCCTCGAAGCCAGTTTAAAAAGTGGTCCATGAGGAAAGAACAACTTTGCTGGGGAGATAGCTCACGGGCACAAGTGCCTGCCTGGCAAGTGCAAGGTCCTGGGTTCATCCTGGTTCTGCTAAATGAATGAATGAATGAATGAATGAATGAAAAAACAAACAACTTTAAAAGTATTCGCCCATCAGCCTTTTCTTCAAGGCTCTGGGGGACATTTTCCATGGGTGACCTGCATCTATATTTAATGTTTTGGTTCCTGCTTTTACAGATGTACTGATCGACTGATTCATGCATTCGTTCAGTAAAGGCCCTGAAGATACAGTCTTATCTTCAGATGGCTCCTGGTGAATGGAGAGGGAGGGACAAAACGAATCATAAAAAATTTCCATTTTGAGCCCGGTGTGGTGGTGTACACCTGTAATCCCAGCGCTTGGGAAGCTGAGGCAGGAGAATCGGTGTGAGTTCGAGACCAGCCTGGGCTACCAAAGTGAGCTCAAGGCCAGCCTGAGCTGCATAGTGAGACTGTCTCAAAAAGACAAAAAAAAAAAAAAAATCCCATTTCGGTGTTGTGCCAAAGGGACAAGGCTGTGCTTGAATGAGCCTCAGGGAGGGCCAAGGGAGGAGGAGGTGTGAAGGGCTGGCACATGGTTGCAAAAGGCCGCTTTTGGGGCAGAGCAAGCGCAGCAGGGGTTCAGACCTGGGGTGTGTGGCTGGGCGTGCCAGGAGAGTGCCAGAGGAAGGTCAGCCCACGTCACTTCCACGGGGCACACGCCAAAGGGATGGGGAGACCGAGGATGCGGGGGTCCTTTAGAAATAGGAGGAGCCTGAACTAACTTCACATCAGTGTGGGAGGGAGGGGCCTGACCACAGAGGTGGGGCTGGAGGGAGGGGCCTGGGAAATGAGGGCAAGTTGTACCTGGTCTTCGTGAACATGGAAAAGAAAAATATACAAGGAAGAACGGATAGATCCTCGGGAATACCCCTTTTAAGACAACCACCATAACTTCAGTTAAGTCCCTCCCCTCCCCTCCCTTCCCCTCCCTTCCCTTCCCCTCCCTTCCCTTCCTCTTCCCTCCCCTCCCCTCCCTTCCCTTCCCCTCCCCTCCCTTCCCCTCCTCTCCC